>VZSE01001839.1:67119-163249 GCA_013398275.1 Promerops cafer | reverse complement strand
CTCGTGTGGGAGCCGGGCCGGGGAAGGGAACGGGGTCTGCGGCCCGCGCTCTGCCAGCCCCGGGACGAGGGCTCCGGCTCGCCGAAGTCTCCCGGGGGCTGCTAGGGCCTGGGGAGCGGCTTCCCCGGGGCCTCAGAGAGCGCCTTCGCAGGGGGCTGCCGCAGGTCTGGCCCGGGCGGCTTCGCCACTGCCCTCTCGGGCTGCTCCCACACCCGCGCCCCGGCGCGCCCCGTCCCCTGCACCCGCCTCCATGCGGGGAGCCGGGCTGGGAGAGCTCCTGCGTCGCCCTGCTGCTCGGTCAGGGAGGCGCCCCTGAAGCGCCGCTCACCTGGCAGGGACCGGCTGCGGACATTCCCCACGGTCCCCGCCCATACAGCTCCTTCCAAGGCAGCGTGTGGCCGTGCAGCTCCGCAGGGGAGAGCCATGAAACCCTTCGAGGCCGTGAAGAGGGACGAGGTCGTAGGGGAGCGTGAGGTACGGGTCGCAGGGAGACGTCGCTCCTCTCACAGTTGGGCACTCGTTGCGGTGGTGGATTCCTGGTGCATCATTTGGTGTCAGCTCAGTGTAGCAATGCTAAGGGGTGGCTATGGGTTAAAAAGTTAAAAGAGCAAAGTTTGGTTTTTTGTACTTCCTTGCTGCTCCGTGTGTAGCGATCCCTTCCTATGGAAGGCAGGGACCGCCTTGCTCACGCTTGGCAACTGGGAAACTGGCCTCACTGCAGATCTGCCTCCTGCATGGGTGGGGGATGGAGCGTGGAGCCTGCCACTGACCAAAAGACACCGTGCTCAGAGGGGTTCCTTTGAAAGCTGTTGGTGTCATCCAAGTGTGCAAAGCCAGATTGAATGGGGCTTGAAGTAAGCTGGTCCTAGTGGAAGGTGTCCCTGCCCATGGCAGGGGGTTGGAACAAGGTGTACTTTAAGGTCCCTTCAAACCCAAACCACTCTGTTTCTATGATCTTGCATATCCTCAGGTATAAGCTGCCTTTCCAGATTTGCTGGTAGCTGAAAATGCTGTCTTGCTTCTGAAAAATAAGTTTATTCCATCCAAGTAGAAGATGAAAGTCATTGTTACTTAAAAGCTATTTCAAAAGTACCTGGTACAAAAAAAAAAAAAGATTATATACAGCTACCTAAATTTTGTTTTGTTTGCTCCTTCGTTTATGGCTGAGTGCAACACTCATTCAGTCACTGTGCTTCAGGGAGCAGATTTAGCTTTGGTGCCTGGTCCCAGTTTGTAGGAAATTATCAGGGTAAACACTAGGTGCAAGCAAATTCAGGGAGAGGCAATGCAAGGAGGATTTTTTTTTTTATCCCAGAACACCAATGTTGTGGTAATATTATATTTCAGTTTTGCATTGTTGAGACCTTGTTGTGGCTCACCCATGGCAGGAGGCTCTCGGTGCTGTGGGACACTCTGCTCTGCCTGTAGAAATTCTGTGTTCTTGGAGCTTGCAGCCTGTCTCTAGTTCATTTTCCTCCTCCTTTCATGTAGTCAGCCCCTTGAAATGAAGTGCTTCCTGAACCATGACACTATGATTTTTGTCCAGAAATGTCATATGTAGTCAGAGTACTTAAAACATGATGTGTAACTCTGGTGGTGAAACTGGAAATAGTGCTTGGCTTGGGTAGCCCTCCTCACACATTGGGTGCTGAAGGCAGTGGGAGCAGACCAGGCTATTTGGGGACTGTCAGTAGTTGTGATGGCATTAGTGGGGTGCCTTGGGAGGGAACAGGATGTGGCATGGGGGAGATGCTCCCAGCTGGCACAGCAGGCCACTGCTCTTCTGGGCATCATGCTTGCTTCTGCACATCATCTGTTCTGCCTGGTGCTCATTTGGGCTTTAAAATCTGAATATTGGCCGGCGTAAATATTTTTAGGAACGTGTCATCAATGGAACATGAGGTCAAGCCTCACTGAATTCACTTTTCCTGCTACCACCTGTGGGGAAGGACTTTGACATGTGCAATTTCTGTTTGATATGACTTTGGTCTCTCCTGGCTGGTGTCCAAAGCTAGAGAGTACCCAGGAGCTCCTCCTGAGTCCGGCCTTGGGTGGCCTGCCTGCCTTGCCCTGGGGAAGCAGCTGGCTGCAGCTGGAGGGGAGGCTGCTGAGGTCTGTGCTGCAGGGCTCGGCTGTTGCTGCTTGCATTTTTTTCCTTTTGAGTAACTGCAGAGTGTGTCTCTTCCAGGAGCTGTTTGTTCAGAAGGGAATGAATGCTCCTGGAGCACTAATTTTAAGAGCGGGTGGCTAATAAAGAGCCTCCTGAGGAGTATGACCAATGCTGGGCAGCTCCAGTTGCTCATAGGCTCCTGAATGCCAATAGCAAAAATTTACCATGTGATTACCTGATAAGGGACACAGTATCAAGGGGATGCAGATGACCAGATTAAGGTCTGCTTTCTCTTCAGATTAGCAGCTAGAGGTGTAATCTGGGTACCTCTTTCTGCTGAATTTTGTTGTTAGGGTGGTTTTAAAATATATGACCTAAAAGTTTCCTTGGCTGTGTGGCCATACAAACCAAGAAGTTCAGCCAAAAAATACACACAAAACACCCCGAGAAAGAAACTTTCTGATTATTTGTCACCCAAAGCTGGGAGGTTGGGCACAGGGCAATATGTGCCCACTTTTAAGGTTAAGCTCATCCTTCACACTGGGTTTGGTTTTGGGTCCCTGGTGCGTGTCCAGAGAAGGGCAGTGGAGCTGGAGAAGGGTCTGGAGTACCAGTTGGATGAGGCACAGCTGGGCAGGCTCAGCCTGGAGAACAGGAGGCTCAGGGGGAACCTTCTTGCTGTCTGTAACTCCCTGACAGGAAGGTACAGCCAAGTGGGGGTCAGGCTCTGCCCCTAGGGGTCAAGGGGCAGGACAAGAGGAAATGGCCTCAAGCTGTGTCAGAGGAGGGAAAATTTCTTCACTGAAAGGTTTGTCAGGCATTGGAACAGGCTTCCTAGGGCAGTGGTGGAGTCCCCATCCCTGGAAGTGTTCAAATGTGTGGATGGGGCACCTGGGGACATTGTTTAGTGGTGGTGTTGGCAGTGCTGGGTTAGGGGTTGCACTTGATCATGTCAGAGACTTTTTCCAGCTGTAATGATTCTGTGATTGTCACACTTTGTTGTTGCATGTTGTCAGCTGGGAGCCTGGCCGTGTCTCTGGGTGGTCTCAGCTGTGCTGCTTGGGCAGGGTTCTGCAGGGGCTCAGAGGCCACACAAGTCTTGTGGTGGGTGTGATTAGGTGGGAAGGTATGTCTACCCTTCTGGGACAAGTTTATCTCTACATGGATCTACAAGTATAAAAATAAAACCTCCAAAATGTTGAAATTCCACTGGGCTGCAAGCTAGGAAGACATTTGACCAGTCTGGATGTGTGTGAGAATTGAAATGTAAACCACCCCCCAATTAACGTGTAGGGACATACAGGGCTGGCTTCATTCAAATCCTTGGAGCAGGCTGCCTACCTGCTCTGAGCACAGAGAGACAAAGGAGTGTTTTCATGAGCTGCCTCTCTTCTTTTCTGACAAAACACATGTAAAACAAAACAATAACCTGTCACTCCTTTGGATGTGAAGCCATGTGAAGGCTGTACCTGCAGTAGCCACACACTCTGTGCTGTTGAGACACCGTGTGGTGTTTGGTAATTCACCCAAAAGGCCCAAGGAGCCTTGGGCATGGGGCAGAGGTGGGCATGGGGCAGAAGCTGTGCTGCATTCTGAGCACACAGGCCTCACCTTCATGTAGACCCCACTGTGATTCCCCATGCAAATGTCACCACTGCTCTGGTGGCACGGGAGAGCTGGGGAGAGCCACATGGGACTTTCTCCCTGTGTCAAATTAAACATTTGCTCTGCACAACTGCCACCAAGCCATGACAGCAAGGCTCATGCTGTAGGAGCCAGCCCACATTCACTAGTGTCTGTCTGTGTAACTGAGATTTTTGCCCACTGATTTAATCTAGGTATAAGTGAGGTGAGGAACTGTTACCTTGTAGCAGTGCCTGATGAAGGCTCTGAGCTGCCAGCGGTTAAGGCTTTGCATGAGCCATCATTTTGGGGATGCAGGAAGTTAATAGTTCTCCTTATCTCAGTGTGCAGTCAGTGGATGGTTGGGTACCCAGGAGAGGTACCTGCCTTACCCTTCACTGTCCCCAGTGCTCGTGCTGCTGGTGGTAGGAGGCTCATCAGCAGAAAAACCTTGTCAGAAACTGAAATGTTCATGTTGGGAGGGCAGAAGGCACAGGTTTGATTATCCAGTTTCTTCACCATGCTTCAGAATGGTTAGTTTTCCTTCCAACTTTCTTTTTCCCAGCTGTTGGATTTTAGTCATTATAGAATGGTTTGGGTTGGAAGGGAAACTAAAGCTCACCTTCATCCAACCTCTCCCATGGGCAGAGACACCTTCCACTAGACCAGGTTGCTCCAAGCCCTGTCCAGAGTTTCATTAACCTTATTACTGATTTTACTAGTGGAATAAAGAGTGTTAAATAAGGATTTTGTGATAATGCTTCAGTGGGTAGTATTTTCATACAGAATGTCAGTGGAAAATGTATCAGGCTGTAACCCTAACCCTCTGTTTTCATGTTTCTCCAGACTCTGCTTGCTGTTGGAAGATGGGAGAGATAGAAGGAACATACAGAATTCTGCAGACGCCGGGCTCTCGTTTGGGTGCCCAGAAGACCTCAGGAGTGAGTACCTTGGAGCCAGGACAGAACCTCCTGACTGCCATGGCATCGTCCCCTGCCAAAGCGCACGAGCGCGACCTCCCCATCAAAATAAAGATGTTGGACAACACAGTGGAAGTACTTGACATTGAGGTAAGAGATATTTAAACCTGATTTCAAGTACACTGAGCCTCTGATAATTTAAAGCTCACAAGGATGTGCCTCTGTAGAGAGCTGGGATGTTTTGAGGCAATATCTGAATGAAGATTCCTGTTGGGATTTTACCTGCTTACAAGTAGTGATATCAGTTGCATGGCTTGGTTTTTTTTAATCTTTTAAGTATAACAGATGTTTTGTGTTTTTAACAGACTTTAAATACAAGCACATACTGTAAGGACAGTCTTTATTTGTTGTTTGCTTTGGGGGAACACCAAATGTCTCCTGCCAAAATGTTCTTGCTTCCTGAGCCACATGCAGCTTTGTCAATTTGGCAGCTGGGAGAGCAGAAGAGGTTTGCCTTAGTTACTGATTTATATTAATTATTTTAATGGTTTGTATCCTCTCCAAGTAAACTTGCTCCTATTTGAAAGTCTTTGCTTGCCAGCACACTTTAGGTTGGATGCACCAAAGCAGTGTCAGTTCAGTGTTTCTGAAAATGTTTATTTAAAAGAATACTTGGGGAAATCTACCATAAGACGTAGAAGCCATGCACAAATTAGGGAGATTCTGCTTTGAAACAATTTTTTTCCCTTCCAAACCTTGTTACATTTTCTGCATTAACCTTAGAATTTAATTGTAGTTTGCCTGAGATCTGTTGTTAGAAAACAACTGTGTTGTAGTGAAGATACTCAGCTATCAGATATTCCACATTAGTATCAAATTGTGATCAGTAATTTATAATTAGCGCCTGGAGCCTTAGTTTGTTGCATAGACTCAAAAAGGGTTTTTCAAATAGATTGAAAAAGTTGTCTGGGGACTCTGAAGAAATAGTGGATTTGGGGATGTCTCCTACAGATTCTGTCCAGCTGTTCAAGTCTTGCACATGAAATCTATTTGGTTTTTTGTTTTTTTTTTTAAGAGTGAGGCTGTGCCTGTATCCTTCCACTTGAGCACGCAGTGTCTGGTACTGCAAACCCACCCATCCCTCATGTACTGCATAGAACACAAAAGCCTCTTTTTTCCCTTTACATTATGTTAGAATATTTTTTTAGAAAATACGCTGACTTTAGTTCTTTTGAAGGATAATTTTATTTATTTTTCCAAGTTGATGTAGATGGTGCTTTTGTGTTTTGATTCAAAAAAGAAAAAAAAAAAAACAAACAAGCAACACCCTCAGCTCCATAATTTTGAAAGTCAGTGCAAGGCCAGGTTTATATGGCTTTCAGCTGGTTATGTTTTATGTGTTTCCCATAATTAGGAGCTGTCTTAGTTTTTTTTTTTACCTGGAAAGCTCTCTCTGATTATGGCACCCACAGAAAAAACTGAATTCAGGCACTAGCATGCTGAGGCCATAATTAATATTGTACTGCTTTTCTTTATGAGATCAGTTGGAACTGAAAAACTTAGAAACCTCATGCCTGATGCTGTGAGTGATGAGGAAAAGGGGTCAGCCTTGGGTCAGCTTCAGAGCACTGAGCACAAAAAGGTCCAGAGTCAGCAGCTGTGGCATTACAGTCCAGCTAACACTGCCTCCATTGCCTTTCAGTTTTGGCTAAATAAGGTAGCAAATGATAGAAAACAGGCATGAGGTATTAAACTGTGACCCTCTGCCTGATTTCTTTGGTGAGCTGTTGGGATAGCAGAAACTGCTGACTGCCGTTTGTCATGGAAAATGGGAATTTTTCACTTGGGATTGAGGGCAGGAATTAGGAAAAGGCAGTGGCATTGCTGAATAGGTGGTGTGTGCTAGCACAGTAATTTTTCAAAGAGCAGTTAGAGAAACTGGTGGCCAAGCAGCTGTCCTAGAGGAGTGGAGGTTCAGATTGCCATGCCACTTGCCCACTTATCTTTGCTTTTGTGATTTTTGTCACTAGATGTGAAAACAAGATGTGATGATGTGGGGTTTGTGTTTGGTTCAGGTCAGCAGTAGTTTGTCAGTGCAGTGGTGGGACAGGCCTTTCCCATGGGGTTTTGGCACTGCCTACTTGGGGAGATGTAGGTGATGGCAAAAGGTGGTTTGGGGTTTTTTTTCTCCCCTATTCAAATGATTTTCTCTTCTGTCTGTAAGAACTATGACAAGTGATTTTTTCCTGGGAAAAATGGTGTGTCAATGGAAGGACAGAGTGTAGGATCAGCTCCTGGAGAGACCCTTCCCTGTGCAGTGTGGTGGGGAACCTGATACAGTAGCCCAGTAGCCCTGTTTATTGCCTCCCTGCCTAAAATGAGCCACAGGAGCATTTTTAACCATATGGAGTAAACAGAGCAGCCACAGTAACACTTAATCCATGCAGCTTTACCCTGTCATCCCTTTCTTTCTCCAAGATGGGTTTAAAACAGATGCTTCTCTCCTGGCAGGAATTGGTAGCCCACTTGACTTTTTAACTTGCCAAAGAGCAAGAAAAGAGACTGACAGAGTGATGTAACGGATGGAGAGAGAGAGCAAAATGGGAAAAACCAGTCTTTTCTTTGTGTTATTGGTGTACCTGGAACAGTTTGCTAAAAGCTCCACATTCTACCACCTTTGAAGTCCACTGTCTCTGTCCATTTTCCCCATCTGTTTCATAAGATTTGATTTCTAAGTAGGAATTTTATTAATTACTAAGAGGGAATTATTCTTTAAAGTATGTTGGGCAGAGCCTTTCTCCAGTGAATCTGGAGATTTGAATGTTAGGGTATGGACAAATACTCAGTGTTTCCTGGAGTTTAAAAAAACCTGAAAATGGGCTATTTATGGTTTCTCCTTTCCCTTCCAAAACAGAAGAGAGAATGAAACATTTCCATTCAAAGCTAGGCTGCAATATTCATTATTTCCATGAGTTGTTTTTTTTCCCCTTTTTACAGCCAGCTTGTTTAGTCAGCTCAAATCTTGAATGTGCCATTTCATGGGGTACCTGGCCTCTACTTTCCAAACTAAGTCTGTCCAGAGGGTGGTTTTGCAGACTGTGAGATGAAGAATTGGCAAATACAATTTAGTTCAGACTGTGGGCACACTTCAGAGTCATCAGGGTTTTACAGGAGAAGTTCTGCCAGCTTTCCAGATTTTCTGAAGAGATTAAACTTGGAGGCTTTTGATTAGCACAAAAGTGTGGAAGACTCTTAAGCAGAAGGGTCTGGGCTGGGTTGAATTCACCAAAATGACATTTAATGGAATTGCTGCCATCATATGATGTTTAATATTTGGCCTGTGTGTTGTTCCTTATGTAAGAAATATGTGTCATTTAGGAAATTCTTTTACATGAAGTATTCTCTATGCTATGAGGATGTGGCCCAGAAAAAGTAGTTTATATTATTGTGCTTCAAGTTTACTGAATTGTTTGGGGAGAACTTGGTGCTTCTTCAATGGCATGTACTTCCTCTTCTCCTGATTGGATGTCAAATTAAATTTGGGAGTCAAAAATATTTGTACATTTTGTTGTAGGGTCTGCCTGCCTGTTCCACTCTAAGGGAAAATTTAAACAGGATTTTTTTTCTTTTGTGCTAATCTTTGTTGGGTTGTTTTGAGAACAGAAGTCTGTTCTTTCTAATTTTTTTTTGGTATGTAATGAAGTAATGATGTTCTGCATCCCTGCCATGCTGTCTAAGGTGTCTCTCTCCCTCTGACACCAGTGGACTCCTAGCAGGGAGATGCTCCACTCCACTGCCATTCTTGAGAACAGGCTAGTTAGATAAGATTACACTGTAATTCCCCCCTTTATTTTCTTATTAATTAGTGTCCTCTCACTGCACTTGTCTACTTTGGTGTTCATTGATGTACCCTGCAAAACTATTGCATTATTACAAAACCTAAGTGGCTTATTCTGTACTAAGCTGAAAATGTGTACTTGATGATTTCTCTGATAGTGATACTGTCTTTGCTGGAGACTTCCTTGGCTTATTAAAATTTATAAACTGCATTAATAAAAGTGCAAAGCTACTCTCCATCCTTATGTTTAGCATGGAATAGAATAACTCTGGTTATTCTGGTTTCTGTGCAGTTTGCAATTTGAAAAGGTGCCATGAAAGTGGCTTCCCCTTGGATGCCCATTGTTTTCAACCAGCCATTGGAGGCCCTGAAATCAGGAGCTGGGCTGGAGCTGCAGGAGGTTTTTGGGATGGCAGAGGAAGCAATCTGACTGCAATATCCTTCCCATGGTTTGGAGAGAGTGTTTCCCACTCCTGCACATGGCAACATGCTGCTCTCAGTAGCAACATTATGGTAGCATTAGTGCCCCCAAGAACTTTAATGGGCATGATGCAGAAATGATGCAACTTTTAACTGCTGTTATAGAGCAATTTTAAGTAAGAAATATGTGTATGTTAAAAACTGGGATAAAGCTGTGGGCATTGAAAAGGACTTGCTGTGTGCCCCCAGGTGTGCTGCTGGTGGGACAGGCAGCCCAGTCCTGGCTCTGGGCTCTGGGTCTGGCTGCCCTCCTGCCTCTGCCTTGCTCTCCCTGTGCCTGCTTAGACCTTCCTTCCATGGAGGCTTTCCCCTTCTGTGCTGGGAAAGTATTAACAGCTTAAATATGTGAGGAGTCAAGGCATAGTCTGCTGCTGAATCCTATTAAGTGCTGTGCTGGAGGAATTGAGGTGCTGTTGGTCAGCTCACAGTGTTTTTCTTCCCTAGCCAGGAAGAAATAGTCAAAATTCCAGAAAGAATCATAGCCAGATGTTTGTCATTGCTTCAGTTTGAGTCTCCTAAATATGGCAAATAAGCTGCCTTAGGACTTATTTTTATCTGACCTCAGAAGAGAAAGTTAGTAATTCACTCTTTTAAATTTGCAATTATTATAGGGTTTAAAAAGAAGGTAACTAAAGCTTTGCATTTTGTGTGCCGTTTGATTCCACTATATATTTTTTAGGCCTGTTATTTTGTGTTTGGAAGTTGACTTTTTGATGCTATGTAGGAATGTGGTGTCGGGTGGGGAAAGGTGAAACCACAGCCATTTTATTGACAGACATTTAGAGTGTGTGTTTTGTTCATTTGAGTGTTTTTTGGTTTTGTTTTTCTTTTTTACGAAAAATATGAACTTAAATTGTATAAGCCAAAATTATTATCTTACAGTTCTCTTGACCTTCTGTGTCATATTATATGTAAAGAAAATTGAGTTGTACTGCAGTGAAAAAAACAGTCTGAATATCCCTGTACAAAAAGTTGATTATGTGCACACCTCTTAAAATACAGAAACCATTTAGGAAAATGGTGATCAAGTGTTATTACAGTCCTTGAAATATTAATGTAATGGATTGAATTCATAAGAGTTTGTATGGCCAGGCAGGTGTTTGTTTCTGTTTTCATAACTTAGTGATGTAGGATAGTGAAAATCAGCTGAAATCAGTCTCATGCCATTCAACCAAAATGGCTGTAGGAAATGCTGTATTCCACAAAAAACCCAAAAATAAGAAGTCCACTGGAAACCTTTTAAACCTTTTTTGGGTGTGGGCATTCAGGGTTGGGCCCACAGATGGGTAATTCTATAAAATATATGGAGCCTGAAAGGGAAGAAAACCCAAAAGCAAACAAAGAATCAGCCCACAGGCAGCTAAAGACATCTACAGAAGTTCAGTGTGCTAAGAGGCAGATCAGAGAAATTTTAGGTTTGTGCCTACTGGAAAAAGGCACTTGGAGTTGAGCAAGGATGGTGTCGTGGTACTCTCAGGGTTCAGAGCAGCACAGACTTGGGGATGTGCATTTAGCTAAACAGGGTTGCAGAAGCACACCTGTGTGCCAGCCCTTTCTCCTTGCAACCAAATTCAAGTTTGGAAAGGGCAGCACTGCCTACTTGGGTAAGAGAGAGACTGTATACACTGAATATTTAAAAAGCTGTGCTATGGTGGCAATGCCTAGCATGAGAGATTTACTGTTCAAGGCTAGAGTGTTGGATATGGGAGAGGGGCTGGGCCCCTCTCTCTGACTGAGCAGTCATTCATTAATAAAAACAAGAATTAGAAAGGGGAAAAAAACCCCAAAGCTTTGTAGAGACTCTGTTAGAGCTGTCTGACATGTCTTCAACTGAAATAATGAAGGAAAGGTGTTGCTGTGCCCTCAGCCCACTTCTCAGGCTGATAGCCTGAAGCCAGTGGTGTAGGAAACCCCTGCTGGCAAGGGGGAAGTTAGAAAAGTTTGGCCTTATCTAATCTGGTTTGTAGGTATTTATTAACCCATCACCACGTTATTGAACCTCTGCTCAAAGTACAGGGGGGAGTGATGTAAGGACAGCTGGTACAATTTCAGTTTTACACAAAACAAAAGGGAATTTTGGCCTTTTCTGTAAAAATACCCAATTTGTATTTGTCTTTTGTGCAAAGACTCTGTCATAACTGTCTTCTAGATGTTTTAAACTATTTCCTTTGGGCAGATTTCCTCAAAGCAGTGTGTCAGCCTGGCATAGCCTAACACCTTGCAGGGGGAAGTACAGTACCTGGGTGCTGTCACACCTCTCCTAGGAGAGAAGGCTGGGAGAATTGGGATTGTGCAGCCTGGAGAAGGAAAATCCCTGGGGAGACCTTACTGTGGTCTTTGAGCACCTGAAGGGGCTCCAAGAAAGCTGCAGAGGGACTTGGGACAAGGACAAGGGGGAATGGCTTCCCACTGCCAGAGGGCAGGGTTAGATGGGATATTGGGGAGAAATTCTTCCCTGTGAGGGTGGTGAAGCCCTGGCACAGGGTGCCCAGAGAAGCTGTGGATGCCCCTGGATCCTGGAAGTGTCCAAGGCCAGACTGGACAGGGCTTGGAGCAACCTGGTGTAGTGGAAGGTGTCCCTGCCCATGGCAGGAGTTGGAATGAGATGGGCTTTCAAGTCACTTCCAACCTAAACCATTCTGTAATTCTATGAAAGCCCAGATCAAATCTGGTGAACGTGGGCATGGATGATGGTTTTGAGGCAAAAGCACAATTAATGGAGAAAGACTTGCAATTTTAGTGAGGTGGGATTTTTTTTTAAATGAACAGAAGAAAAGAAAATATTTTCTATGTTGAAAATGACTTAAAAATATGGAGTTTTATTTATATGCATATACATAAGGTGTGCAAGGTCCCAGAAGCACCAACAGTCTGAGTGTGTGGAGTGGCCAGGCTCGAGGGAATGGTGTAGAAATATTCAAGGGTTTGTGCAAGTAACACAGTTCAAGGGGGAAAAATTGAGATCAGTCTTCTGACTTCTCGTTCCTTCTCTTTATTAGCTTGTATGAACAAAGGAGGTGCTTAGACTTTGTTACAAACCTGAATTTGGGATCAGCTGCCCTGAAGCTGCTCCTCTCTGTGACACTGTCACTGTTGTCACCTGGATGTTCAATTATTAACAAGCAGGAACTCTGATGCCAAATCATCCAGCAGTACCTGTGAAACTCTGTCCAAGGATGTGGCCCACAGTGTTAATTTATTTGACTTCCTTCTTCCCCAAGTAGTCTACAGCAGTTTTATTCAGAGTAGTCCAGGTATTTCAGCACAGCACCATTTCTAAAAACTTAAGACCATTTTTTGTCTCTACATGCTCTCTACCTAAGTATACATTTTCCAGTCTCATTCATGTAATTCCCTCCCTTTTGGGAATGTTTTCCCATGTCAACCAATTGTTTTCCTACTTTCAGGCATCCAGCAAGTCTAGCCACTCTGGAAAAGCTTGTTTGTTGGGTAGAGCTGGTTCAGTGCTTTGACACTGCCTTAAATGATCCTTTAAATGATTATAATTTTAAAGCTAGCCTTAATTAAATGAGCCAGAGGCTTCCATTTCTAGAATAATTTGTCTGGCTGTGGATTCTGCTTAAAAAAAACCCTGACGAAACCACATCAAAACCAACCACTGAAATCTTAGGACAAAAAAAAGAATCATGGGGAGGGAGTCTTAGAATTTGATTTTTTTTTTCTAAACAAAAAATGCCCAATATGGAATGTAATAATGGAACTTGAAATAGCTCAGAGATTTTTGAGTTTGCAGCTTCCATAGTTGAGTAAATGGTATTTCAGTGCTGTGTGGAAACACTGTAACACAGTAATTATTCTTTCTGTAACATAATAACTTCTTCTTTTTAATAAAGAAGAGCTTTCAAGATGAAAGTGCACTCTATCTCATTTTGTGATAATGAAGCTGCATATCCTCTGCTCTCTAAGCTGTTAAATGCTCTGCAGACTCTTCTTGGTGTAGTCTTAGTAAAGTAACCTGTAGTTGGGACCTGTCAGTATAGAAGGGTGGATAAAATAAATGTATTTAAAATAGCATTTTCTTCACAAAGAGCTAAAAGAAAAATTGAAAGAATTGAAGCTTCAAGTTATTGCTAAATGTTCAGATGATCAAAATAAAATATTATTTAAGCAGTTTTGCTGAGCACATGAAAACAGTGTTTGACAGAGTTGTTACCTGGTGCCTGTTTTTGTGGGGAATCAGGGAGTATTTTCATTGGAGTTACTAGTTCCAATCAAAATTGAGGAAACTAATAAAGCACTGAAAAGGAAGGCAGTTGTCTTGCTTTTCCAGTCTGCAGATTGAATTCTCAATATGGAGCTGTAAGGTCATCTTGTTTCAGCCATGAAAGCACAAAGTTAATAACTGGTATTCCTTGCCATCTTAGATTATTTCCTTCTTTCTATTAAAGATTCTAATGTCCACCCTGTATTCAGAAATGCAGCTTTGTTTATATGTGGCATTAATGGTGATTATTAACAGGGAATTTTGAGGGTGTTTTTTCTATCTCATGCTTCATTTGGACAGAGATCTAACAGATTACAGAAGGGTTGGAGATAAACAGAGCTATAAACTCACCAAAATGTTTGCATATTTCTGATTAAGAAAGGAAATAACAAGCCTATGTTTAGTTGCAAATTGTCTACTTCTTTTAATTTGCCAAAAAATGAAAAACCACTTTTTCACTAGGAAGACTTCTAAAGTGCCCCGAAGAAGAAAAACCAATAAAAATCCGTGTTGAAGTGGCCTTTATTTAAATCAGTTTAGTTTGCCTTGGCCATTCACAGGGTGCTCTGTGTTGGCTGTTTGTGAGTGATGAAATCTAAATTTCTGCTTCTCATGCACATCCACTATTAACTAGAGGATTTGGTCTCCTGACAGTTGCAGATTTCTGTGACACAAAAATCCAAGGTGTTTGCTGGTGCTAGGGTCCAGTGGCTCTGGCTGCACGAGAGTTTCCATTCTATCCCTCAGCTTTATAACTTTTTTTTCCAAACTCTTGACTTTTGGACTGATTTTCCCTTCCAGCTTGTCTGCTGCCAAAAGTGGATTTCTTTTTTGGAAAGTTGGAGCAAGGGTAGCTTGCCAGTTTTGGAAGATGAGAGTACTACTCCTTATGAAAATATGGGGATTTTTGGTTTTTAAATTCAAATATGTGGAAGCAGAAAGTTAAGATGTTCTGGAAGACAAGTTTGGGAGGTAGAGAGGAAGCATTGATTTTGATAATATTGAGCTATGATCTACTGAAAATCCTAGGCTGTGAGTTTGTTTTTCTCTCTTCCTAAGCTCAGACATTATGGCAGAGGGGGGATCTGCCATGTAGGGAGTGATATTTGAGAAAATAGCAAATAACACTTGGCTTGATTCTCCCCCTCTGCTCTGCTCTGGTGAGACCCCATCAGGAAAACATAGATNAGGCCAGGCTGGATGGGGCTTGGAGCAACCTGGGATAGTGGAAGGTGTCCCTGCCCATGGCAGGGGGTGGAATGAGATGAGCTTTAAGGTCCCTTCCCACCCAAACCATCCTGTGATTATATGGTTCTTTAAAACAAAAATAATTGTTGTTATCACTTCTTAAAAAATTATTTATATTTTATTCCTCTGTCCTAAGCATTCCTAATATTACCCCCTCTGTTTTCTTCTGATAAGATAAAGTAAAAAATGCAGATATCTCTTTGAGATAAAGAAACTTCAGCTGTTTGGGGAATGGCTGTTCCTGTTTGGTGTTGTCTTAGCACTGAGCGGGGTTTGGGGTTTGGTTTGGGGTTTTTCTTGCCACCAAGGGCTCTCTGTGCCATTACTGCCTGTCAGGGCACCCTGCTGGCACTTCCACAGCTCTGAGGAAACTTTTAAAGTTTGATCTCACTATAGAAATCAGTTTGAAATAAATCTGTTCTACTGACCAGTCTTCTAATGATGACTTGTTAAAATTATCTTCAATACAGTTAGAGCAGGGTCACCGAAGGAAGCTGTTGTTAGCTGCCTATTTTGTTTTTTTTACCCTATTTTTTCTTCCTTTTTTAATGTGAAATAATTCAGTAATACCAGTCGTCATTGTCTTGGCAGAAAATAAAGAGTAATTGAGAAGTTTGGAATGGAAAGTATGCCTTGTTGAGAATTTGTATTGAAAGCAAGACCTTTATGAAATGTATTCATGCAGCTACTTGCCCTGATGTCAAAATTACAGTAATTAAGAAATTACTTCAAATATTTTGCTTTGTGCTGCTTTTATGCAAATTAAACAATGACATGGAGCTGCCCACTATGTTACTTTCATTTCTGTCTCCTTCAAAATATTCAGCTCTTTGGAAAGGATGGTTATAATTGTAATAAACAACTTGAGGAACCAAATAGTTCTAGGAGGAGTTTTCCCAAAGAATTTGAGGCATAATAATAAAAGACTGTTCTGTCTCAAGCTTTTGAACCCCATTTTTATTTAAAAACAAAATCAATACTGTTCTTTCTAAATGTGACTTTTATCCTTTGAAGGATGCAAAACGATACTGAGCTCCAACTGGGGTTTTTCTTAGCTTTTCATTGTAAATGACACCCAAAATTACAGTCGGTAGCTCAAGCAAAATTATTTTACACTTTTAACATTTGGATGGCACCTTTTTAATTTAATCCGTTGCCGAGTGCTTCCAGCTCCAACCACCTACATTTCTTCATCTCCAGTTTCTCTTGAAGGAGCATGGACTTGACAGTGGAAGGAGAGAAGTGCCAGGGATCTGTGCCATACAGCCTCTTTTTTTGGGAGAGATGAAGGCAGCTAGATTGTCTTCAGGCACGGAACCTGATGGAGCCAAGAGACGTGGCTCAGTTGAAATGGAAGAAAGCTGTGTATTAGAATCCAGCTGGGATAATTTTCCTGCCTGTATGGAACTAGCCCTGCACACAGATTCCTTGATCAGTGCAGCACACATTTTGGCTATAAAACTTGTCTGATTGTTAGCAGGCATGTTGCATGAGTTAATCCAAGTGTATCAATTCTAACAGAAGGTGGTAGGAACCAGAATCACTTATTGTTTCACAAAGGAGAAATCAGGGACCTGGGCCACAGGACATGTCCTGTTCAGAGGCTTCTCAATGTTTGTAGATCTGTCCAGGAAAAGGCAAGGTCCATGTCCCATCTTCTGCACATGAGGTTGGTCAGGGTATTGCTGCCTCCCCACAAACACTGCTGGCTGAAAAGTGTTCCCTTCTTGGATCTGTGGGGCCTGGAAAGAGGAGCTGTTCAATAACAGATGGGTGGGTATGGGCCTTAAAAAACAAGGGTCCTACTATGTTTGGGCATATTTTATTCTGTTACGATTTGAAGATTTATGCACAAGTCCATAGCAGGAAATTGGTTTCAGGTGGAATTTAAAAACTTAATTTCCAAAATGCATTTCTCCAGGCACATGTGTCTCCTATGGCAGAGTCTGTAACCTGCATGGGAAATGTGCAGGAGATAGCAGAGAAAGAATGTCATTTACTGAAGATGTGGCTTGCCATTACCTGTATCATTCCTTATTTCATTGTCACCATTTAAAAACCAAAACCCATACCCACAGAATCTTCTGGGAGCACAAATTTTGGCTAAAATAGTTCAGCTGTATTCTTTCCAAGAAAATGCCTTTTTAGACATCACAAAACTTGTCCAGAAAAAGAGATGAGTACTCATGTTCATGTACCATGTCAGCACTCAGCCTGGCATCTCTGTACCATCTGCAGTCACTGAGAACTGGATCATTTCTCCTGACTTGCAGTTTTATTTAGGGGTTTCAGCATTAGTGGCCTGTGCCAGTGTGATACCAAGAAGCTTTTTGAATGACCTGTGTTTGCACCAGATGAATTCACCTGACTGAAGCTGTGGTTGCTCTTACAGGTACCATGGCTGGTGAAAGCCTGAGTGAGAGGTACAAACCCATCTTATGTCTCTTTCTGTGCTTTTCTCTGAATCCAGGGTTGGATTCAGTCAGCTTTGCTCACACCACTGTGGATACTATTTCAGATTTGCAGCACTGCAGGGCTGTCAGACTTTTTCTCTATGAGATTTTAGAGTTTTTTGAAGCGTTATAGAGGCATTTGCACAGTTCTAAAAACATTGACAGTTTATATCTTTTTCCTGTAAGAGGCAATTACTTTTGGATTTTTTTGTGCACCTCAGTCATGTGAAACTATTTCCCCAATGTTCACCTTATTTTTTCTCTTTTAAGCCTAAAATAGCACATTCTTGGTCTCAGATATTTTAATTTGTGTTGTATTAAATTATTCTAATTCTATCACTGATTTGACTTTAAAATGAAGAAGGGTAGATTTAGATTAAATGTTGGGAAGAAATTCTTCCGTGTGAGAGTGGTGAGGTCCTGGCACAGTTGTCCAGAGAAGCTGTGGCTTCCCCTGGATACCTGGAAGTGTCCAAGGCCAGGTTGGATGGGGCTTGGAGAAACCTGGGCTAGTGGAAGGTGTCCCTGCCCATGGCAGGGGGTGGAACAGGATGAGTTTTAAGGTCCCTTCCTACCCAAACCATCCTGTGATTCTGTGACAATTTATTATAATGCCTAATACTTTTCAAGTAGGTACTATTCTGAGTGTATAGTCATTACAAAACTCTGTGCCTGCTTTGATGGGAAAGTCATAGAGTCTTCCATCACTGGATGTTTCCAAATGAACAAAACCCTGGTGGCATCAACGCTGCCACTGTGTTCTGCTGGCTAACCCAGGCAGCCAGAATGCTGCCACACCCTGTCACCACAGCTGTGGGGCTGCTTCATGGCCCAAGGTGGAGCTTGGTGGCCACGCACCCTGCTAGGTTTTGTGTGTTGCTGCAATGGGCTGTGACAGCCTTTTGGATTCTTTCCTGAGGGATGCAGATGGACTGATGTGTGGGTTCATAAATGCTGTTTTTCTCCTGGTGCCTGCTGCAGTCACAGAGATGCTGGGAGCAAGCTGGGTGGCTGAGCCAGCAGCCCCAAGTGTGGCCGGATTGAGCGTGCAGTGGGAGTTTCCTGTTCTCTCCTGTGTTGCTGTAGCTGCTTTCTGCTGATGTTTGTGGCTTTGCCCCTAACTTGGCTCTCAGAAAGGGTTAGTGAGTGAGTTTCTTGAGGGAGAGATTCACTGACAGGGCTCCCCAGCAAGCGTGGTGTGCGAGGAGGTTTGGTTGGGCTCCCGCTGTCCGCAGGCGTTTCCAGCCTGGCTGCTGCAAAGGCTGTGTGTGGCCTGGGGTTCCTGGTGTGGGGAGGAGTGAGGGGTCTGTGTGGAGCAGGGATTTGGCAGCTCCTGCTCCAGGCCACAGCACTCAGCTACACAAACAAACGTGTGGGTTTATTGAGGGAGCTGCAAATAGCCCCCAGCTGGCCTCCTCAGCCCCCTGCTGACCCTGCTGTGAGCAGGAGACTGCATGTAGGTGACCTCCAGTGGCTCCTTTCAACTTCAGTTCCTCTAGTTCTGTGAAGGATTTTTGTATGGTCTTGCCTGTGTATTAGATGTTTGTGTGTTACAGTGACATGAACGATGTGAAAAATCTTGGTGATATTTTTCTCCGGTTTATAAAGATGCCATTTGTTTTTGCTGTAAACTTATTCTTGTTTATTCTTATTAGTCTCACTGTAACTTTATTTTATTACTTCCTTAGTCAAAATGTTACGGCCAGACCTTATTGACAGAAGTTTACAAGCATCTGAATTTGATTGAATCAGACTACTTTGGAATTGAGTTCCAGAATATCCAGTCATATTGGGTATGTACAGTGACAAATCTGGTATAATAAAAAGGTTGGGTAAATGCAGTTCCTTGAGTGACAAAAATTTCTCAGTCTGCTGCAGTTTCCTGTAGTCTCCTGTGGGATTATCTCTTGGATTCTTGTAAATCTGTTTCACTCACCAGAATGACGAGGGCTGTTAAAGCAGAAGGGACAAATCAGATCCTGCTTCTTATTAAATCTCAGAAATTGTATAAAGCAGTTAAATAGCTGCTGATGTTCCCACTTGCAGGGACAGAAATAAAATCCACCTTTCCTCTGAAAGGAGAAACATAAACTCAAAGTGTACTCTGCAGAACACTTATAAAATCAAATTATGGTGTTTAAATTTGGTAGTGTTCATATTTATCCTCAGTTAATTCAGTCTTCAATTAATTTTCCTGAAGAGCCATTACAAACCTCTTTCTAATCAGCACAAGCCTCAGCAGGCACACAGGCCTGCAAGCTTTTTAAACCATTGATCTAGATCAATGCTGACACCTTTAAGCCTCCTAGTCACTTATCCTGTACCTTGCAAAGAGGACAGTGTGGCTTCTAAACTAGAAATCATTCCCCAAACTTTCATTTTATTTTGTTTTGTTTTTTTCAACTTTTTAAAGTTACTTTTTTTAGTTTTAGGATGCACATGCAGAGAATATGACTGAGAACATAGGGAATGCTGATGGCACTAATCCATGCTGCTCTGGAGCTGAGGAAATACACTAAAGCTTGTTTAGTTTCTGTTTCTTGTGCATGGTGTCCAAATTGTTTCTGCAGCTAATAAGGTTCTTAAAATCCTCAGCTGTCTCTCAAACAGAGCAGTAACTAGTAAGGACTAAACATAATTGTCTTGTAACAATTTTCTGTTTGGAAGAGTGGGGAAAATAAAAGGTTGAGCTTCCAGAATATTTTGCATTACCTTTATGGATACTCCTTTTACTAGAACAATATTCTTTCTTTTAAAATGTGCTTGTCAAAAGAGAAAAAATGGTAGGAAGTTAATATTGAGTAAAAATCCTTAAGTGGGTAGGTAAGAGTGACAGAAATAGCACAGAAGGGAAAAAAAGGTTGGAGCTTTTCAAGTTCTGCAGACTTTCTGTAATTCTGCAGCCTGGCTCCTGTCAGACTGTGGGTTTTGGCATGACTTCTGCCCTCTTGGCACTGGGGCTCTGCTTTTGCTGACTTGGCTCTTCTGTCCAGATGAGCTTTAAGCATGGATCAGTGGCTTTTCTATTGATGTGTGAGAAATGTCAATTCAAATAGATAAGTACACTTTTTGTAAAGCAAAGGAATTACTGCATTGAGGAAGAAATGCTGCTCATAAATTACTGCTTAATTTGAATTTACTTTTGATGTTTTCATATTATATTAAATAAGAATGTAAGTTTGTAATTTTTTTCTCTTCCATCTCAGATTTGGCTGGAACCTATGAAACCTGTTATTAAACAAGTACGGAGTAAGTAGTTTTTAAAAAGGAAGTTTTCCTTAATTTGCATCTTCTTTATGTGGGTTGCTTTCACAATTACTACTTGATTTACAGGTTATGCCTCCCTGTAAAATACACATGGCAGAGGTGATAGTGGTTCCTGCTGGGGCATGCTAACCTGACATTTTAATAGGTAGTATGTGGTGGGTGGAATGGAAACTTCCTACGGGTAGGGTTCTTTCTCTGATAAATATCTGGGTAGGTTGGGTCAGCTGGTGTTGCACTGAAGTGAAATATAACACTTTGCTGTGTTGGCTTTTGGAAGTTGTGTTGTCATACCGTGGGAAGAAAAAGGAGCATTTTGGCTGATTCCCATGTCAGCTCTTTCCAGGTGCTCAGGAGCTGCTTCCCTGGAAGAGCAGAGGTGGGGATCCCCCACCTGGGTGGTGGCTGCAGTGTCACAGCCTCTGCCTCAGCTGTGAAGTGTGCTTGTGCTGCCTGGCCAGGAGCACCCTGCAGAAGTGATGCTGTCTTGTCTTTATATCACCTAAAAAGTGTTGATGTGACAGGCACTCTAAAGGCCCAAAATAGTTGAAGAATGCAGGATGCTGGTTGGTTCTTCAGATGTTGAAAATTAGATTCAACCGTTTGGTTTTTTTTTCTCTGTAGAACACAGTTAAGCAATTTGTTTGTTTTGTGGTTCTGATTGTAGAGGCTTTGTGGAAGAACAAGATCAGGAGGGTGTGGTGGATTCCTACTCCTTTCCAAATCTTGATTGAAATATGTTGAAAATGAGTACTGGGAAGTAGCTTTTAGCTACTCTTCTGTCTAAAATTGATTGCCAGAAAATATGAAATCATCAATTCTAGCTCATTTTCTAGCTAAGATCATGATTTTTGACTTCTGTTGACACTGTTTTTTAAGCAGAAGAGCCAAATCATCTCTAAAATAAGGCTCCCTTAGGAGAGTACAGAATATTTCCACTCTATTTTCCCTGCCAAAAAGATATTGGGAGTGCCATCTTTTTATATGCTCCTGGCTAGAAGGAATTATGTCCCAGTCAAAAGATCTGGTGGATCATAAGTCTGCAGTGCTGCTTGGTTACTCCTTCTGTGTCCTCTCCTATACTATACAAATTGTGGAGACTTGACCTTAGACCACAGACAGTGTTCCCTGATGATACAAATATTGTTCTAAAATGGTCTAAAATCATGGGGATGTACTGAGATTTATGGCTGCTTTGCAGTCTACCACCCATGTTGTGTTGCCAGTGAAACAGAAAGATTTATTTAATTGTTTTGTTAATATTAGTCTGTAAGAGATACCAGTCAGTTGTCTGGCAAATGTTCATGTTCTGAAATGAATTTGAAATTGACTGAAATATCCTATGTTCTATATATTGGGGGTTTTGTTTGGTTGGGGTTTTTTTCTGTAGAATGTAATGATTTTCAAGTTAAACTTCTGATTTTTAGTCCAGCAGCAGGGGAGCATAGATGTTATGGGCTTTAAGGTGGTTTTATTCAAACTTGCTGGTTGATGTTGCTGCTGATTGCTGTGTACCTGCAGACAGGCACCTCTGAGTCTTTGACATCCCCTCTGAAAACAAAAGTTCTTGGTTTACTCCCAGTTAGTTTTGGCTTTGTGACATCCATTGAACTTTGTCTTGTGTGATAGGGTTTGGAGTTTTTTTATTAATTTCAAATAAATGCAATCAGTTTTACTGCTGAACCACTCCAGATGGAAGGAGTTTGGATCCAAATTTTCAGCCTCCTAACAGGCACACAGTATCAGGTTGACATTTGGGTGCCTTCTCTGGGGTGCTGCTACTTTATATAATCCAGTGTTTGTATTCACCATTCCTGCCTGGGTGATTTTTTCCTCACATCCTTTTTGTTTCTTGCTTTTGCTCAGACTTGGCTTCTTAAAATAAATTCTGCATCTTGGTTAAGACTGGGCAAGTGTTTCTTTTCCTGATTTGAGTGGAACTTATTCATAGAGGAAAGGCAAGAGTGGCTAAAGAAAAAGAGGAGGGTTGTGCTACAGAAGCAAATATGCATATTATGTTTTTAATTTTTTGTAGTTATTATCATTTGATGTAAGTGATGCTTGAAACACTTCTAAAATTGCTCCTACATTAATACTTCCACTTGATTGGCATCAGTAATGTGTAGGACTGTTCTTAACCTTGTGAGGGTCTTCCAGAGGCTCAGAGTATTTTCAGAAATTTGATGTAAAGTTTTGGTCTTTTAACTGGAATCATTAAAACTAGTTCTTTTCCTCACTTGGTCTATCTCTAGAACTGTAGAATCCTTAGTCTCTGCCAAATGTGGGCTTTCTGTGTCATTATAGGGTGTTATTTCCAGCCTCCTTTCATTTCTAGATACTACACTGTAATTACATTGTGGATTTTAGTGGGGTTTTTTGTTCACCAAAGCTTTGGTAATTCTGGAATTGGAGGCTGGGAGCTGTTTTTGTCACAGCTGGGATAGTCTGTGAGTTCTCCCAGCTACTTGTCAAAAAGCAAAGTTTGTTATTCTCTCATCAGCAAAGGAGAGGATGAGTGAAGGAATGTTTGGCCTGTGGCAATCAGGTATTCCAGACAGAAGAAATCACTGTACTTTGGGGCTGATGGGGTTAAACTGGACTTTGTTAAGCTTTGAGAGATCCTGGTGCTTAAAATAAATTAAAGCAGGCTGCTTGTGTTCCAAGAAGTTTGATTTATTTTTAATTTGGCTAAGTTTACTTTGAAACAGCAGTGGCACGGGGAGTCCTGGGGGGCACTGCCTGGCTGTGGTCCAGAGGATGCCTGTGGACATCAGGTGGATGCTCAGCAGGCTCCTGTAAGCACAGGCTGGCCAGTGCTTTGCCTGCCTCTGGAATACTTGGCCTCATTTGCTTTCAGGCAGGAAAAACAATGGGAAAACAGTGGTGCCCAGTCCTGGCATGGTGAGAGACTGATGTAACCTGTAGTAACTCCTTCAGAAACCCAGATGAAACAGGGATTGTGGTTCCACAGGCTGAGTTGTGATGCTGGAGCTGTTAATTTAGAGCATTATGGACTGTTCCCAATAGTGACCAAGAGTTCTCTTTAAGTTTGAAAATTCGTTTTCTGCCTGTTGTTGAGATGTACAAGAATAGTGTTGAAAATGGGATGAAATGGGTATTACCAGGCATGCTGGGAGCAGGCTGCAAACACCCCTTTATTCATGGGGAGCCAGCTAGCTCTGCTGGCATCAGTCCTGATGGTGGAGATGGGTGTTGGGAGCCTGTGGGACGTGTCTCCCTTCTGGGACCCTCTCCCTGGCTCACCTCTGATGGTATTTTTGGCAGCCAGGTAGCTGCTTTGGGTATTACAGATTCCATGTTGCATGAAACTCTTTTTCCAGCATTCAGCTTGCAGACTCACCTTGTCAGTGGTATCCAGGTTCCTCTGGAAAACAGCTGCTTTATCTCACTTGACATGAACAATCTACACCCAAGCCCACTGTGGTTAGCTGGGATTTGAAATCTGGCTAGGATTTCTTTGTGTTGTTTCTCTGCCTGTTGGCAAACAGAATATACATGTGTTTTTGAAAAACACTGGGGGGTTTTTTTGTGAAATGACCAACTTTTTTTCTAGGACCAAAGACTACAATGCTTCGTCTGGCTGTAAAGTTTTTCCCTCCAGACCCGGGTCAGCTGCAAGAGGAATATACTAGGTGAAGTATTTTTAGAATTATTAGATGTGCTTTATGTACTGAATTAATAGAGTAGGAAAGCAGCACAGCTGCTTCCAAGCAAAACTGAGGTGGAAGATGAGTGAAAGAGCACTTACAGGGAATGTTAGTTTCAGACATGTGTTGGCAGATGAATGTTATCAGAAAAAAATACTTTTCAAAACAGAAAACAGCACAGGTTAGAGCTTTCCAGCATCATGGTGTCAAGGGAGCCATAGCATACAAAAAATACTAATGTTTATAAACAGTGTCTCTAAAAAATAAATATAAAATAATCAGTACATATTTTAATAAGTGATTTAAACTTCCAAACACACTTCACACTTGCAAACACACTTTACTGTTCACAATTTTAACTGTGCTCACCATGGGTTATTTTTGTGGATTGCTAATTGATCTGTGGTCAGTTAAGCAGCCCTATCCACCTGCTAGCACCTGGGGACCTGGTTTGGAGTCTGCCTCTAACAAGGACATTACCCAGATGTTGGTGTTTAAAGAGCTCATTTAGTGCTTTTCACAGTTTGACTACTTTTAATTGGAATTCCTCTTAGAGAGGTTCCTTATTATCCTTCAGATATATTTAGGAACAAACCAGCATGAGAACTGTTGTGATTGTCTCTTGTAAGGAGAAATACTATCTATTTCTTTTGCACCAAGTTTTCATATATTAACTGCTGTTTCATATAGGAAATTCATTAGGAATACAGCTTTTTAGAGCAGGAACTGTGTTTTGCCTATTTATTGAGTATTTATGCACTTAGTGCATCTGGGTAGTTAATGATGCTGTTAATGATATTGTATTTATTGTGAATGTACTGAAGAAACAGAGCCCATCAGACATGCAGAAAGCAGAGCATACTTCTTGAGAAGCCTTTAATACATACTTACAGTACTTAAACATTTAAAAAACTCTATCATTCAAAATGTATAAATTTTAGTATTGTTTACTTCAGGAATAAACGATATTATATTTAGAATTATATTTAGAATTTATTAAAAGAAATTCTTCTTTAAATAAGTCTTATTGCTATCTCTCAGGGTGTAATTCAGTAAAGAAAAAGGATCAGTCTGTCAGTTTGAAGGTTTATAGTAGTGAGTTGTTGCCTGTTTACTGGAGTCCTTACTGTATCTCCTTCCAAAAGGAGCAGCATACAAAACTGTTAAACAGAAATTATTCCTCTTTAACAACTGAATGGGAACTATTTTAGTTGACCTAATATAGCAGTATAAGAAAAGTAAATTGAACTTCTTACTGTTTTTGTAGGCTGCTAATATAGTTCTGGAAAATACAACTGCTGAATTGATTAGTTGAGTGCTAACAGAAATGCTTATCAGTTTTCCTAACAAAATACTGGAATCAGTGATGTTCTTCCATCTTTTTTTCTAATAGATAAGATCACTTGAAGTGTTCTTTAAGTTTCTTTCCAGCTAAAAATGACAGCTGCTGTTACTGCACAGACAAATCCTGCTTACAACATGGTTTTCCTTCTGCTTCCTTGTTTCTGTGAGTCTTTTTGTGCTGATAAATTGCACTGGAGTAGTCACAGGTTACTTTGGTTTGATTTGACACTCCGTGGTAGCCAGGTTATTCTTTGGAGAGCAGAAGGATCAGGAGATGCTGCTTTTTTTATAAGCTCCTGCTCAGTTGTTCTGTTGTGCTTTCATGTGTCAGGATGGTGTGTGTAACTCCAGCCCTTGCACCTCTCCTCCAGGTACCTGTTTGCACTGCAAATCAAGAGGGACCTGGCAGAGGAGAGACTGACCTGCAGTGACAACACAGCTGCTCTGCTGGTCTCCCATCTTCTGCAGTGTGAGTATCCCAGCTGGGCTGATGGTGCCAGTGCTAACCCACATTAAATCACATAGATTTTTTGGTAACTAAAAAAAGTCTCTGTCTCACAGTATTTCCTTCTCCACACACTGTAAATATGTTGCTTTTCAACCCTGGGATGGTCATCAGGGCTGGCATGGGGAGGATCAGCTGGTGCTTATGTATGAGGTAAATTTGGCTTCAGGGGGGGGTTAATACAAAACCAGCCCCTTGCTGTTTCCCTGGCTCTGCAAGCTCTGTTGCCAGCACTCCACACCTTCCAGACAGCTGTTCCCACCTGTCTAGGTGCTCCCTTGGCTTCATTTCTCACTCCCCTGTGCCTGGGAGGAGATGGCTGTACAGGAACTGGGCTGAAATACAGCTCAGAGCCATGCTGGAACAGGTTCTGCAGTGGGGCTGGCAGCAGCCTTCCTCCTCCCTGGGACTGAAAATGGAAATGGGAAGCAATTTATTTGGAAGCACTCCATGCTGCTGCTGGCTCAGTCTGTACATGCTTAAAGACCTAGAATGTGGCCTTTGAGATGAGGAGGTTGGAAACCTTGAGTGAGTTCAGACACCAAATTGCTGGAGCAGCAGCAAAGTGTTCACAGGTCTGAACCTGACCTGCAGACAGGGCCTTTGCTGGCTGGAAGCAAAAGCTGATCAATGACATTTCTTCACATGTGCACTTCTAAGTAGTTATTGGGTGTCTAATTCTGCAATGCAATATAATAATACACTTATAATAGTATTACTTCTGGTGATTTTATTGGAAGAGCAAATCTATCCTGTGTGTGTGCCATCAGTGAGTGACACCATTAAAACCTGCTCATGATTTTCCAGCTCTGTGGAGCTCATGAGCAAATCTCACTGTCAGGCCTTGCTTAGCCTCGTGCAGCTCTTCTGGAAAATGGGCTGTGAGAAAGAACAGGTTTATTTTCAACAGAAATTATTTTACAGAAGCCCCTTTCAGTATTTTTTACTCGTTCTTTCATGTGCTGGCTAGATTTTAAATAAGATTTGCTGTGTTCTTGTTAAGAACAATCCCATTCCTTTCTCTGACAGTAGCTGATGGCAGATGCCCTCAGACACAGAGCAAGCATATGGCAACTCTTCCTTTGCTGCATCCATCCCATAATCACTGCACACACAGCACCACAGACTGACTTGCCCTTGTATTTGTCTAATTTTTGGATTTGCTTATATTTTTGGCATTCTTCCACAGAAATGAGCTTCACAGCTTAGTTCTTGGGAAGTTTTTAGGACAACAGATGTACTTTTATCTTTTAAAACCTTTTGGTTTTGAATTTAATATTGCAACTTCATGGTTTTTTATCAGAAAAAGTAAATGACTTCTCAAAATTTATTTATTCAACTTGTAATTTTTATGTACATTTGCCACATGTTCTGCCTGCCTTGTGCTTTTGATAGTTTCATGTTGTATCAGGTGGAAGCTGTTCTGCACTTTACAGGAATGCTTTTTTCTTCTGTAAATCTTCTTAAATTCACAGCATTGCATCTGAAAGACATGGATATGTGAAGGGGAGACCAAAATTCCAGATGTAACTTGCCATCTTCCCAAGTAGCCTTGTCTATTACTATTTTACATATATAGTAAAAAATAAATTGAAATACGCTATTTGGTATAAATTATCTGTAAGGAAGAAATGTTCAGACCACCTCACAGGTCTTCTACAAGTTTCACATCTTGCACCCTTAAGAAGTCTAAATTTTCCAGACAATGTTCAAATACTGCTGTAATCCCCAGGAAGTCAGCTTGGGATAAATGTGAGTTTGGTAAAATGAAGCTGGATACCCAGCATCATGCACAAATTTGAAGCACCTAAAGGCTCTTGTGGTCTCTCTAATTCTTTACCATGTATTTTCTGTCATTGTTCCTTTTCCATTGTTTCTTCTAACACTGGTTTGTTTTCTGCCATAGCTGAAATAGGGGATTTTGATGAATCAGAAGATCGAGAACACCTTAAAACAAACCAGTATTTGCCAAACCAGGAAAAACTTGAAGGAAAGATCCTGGAGTTCCACAGGAAGCATGTGTAAGTGAGGATTAAAGTAAACCACTAAGGTAACCCCAGGGCAGCAGATGGGCTTGCCTGGGGGAGGTTGAGCAGCTGCATGACAGGGTGACGTTGAGAGTGTGTAAATTAAACACCATTTACCTTGAGCAAGGAAAGTTTGGTGTAGCAATATTTACATAGTCAGGATGGGCAGTAGTTTTTCTCAAGTGATTTTTGCAGTGTGCCAAAGAAAGCTTACATGTAATAATGGGTTCAGGCAAAGTAATTCTTCAGAGTTTCCGTTCTACAAAGTTTAAGCTCAGTTTTGCCAGCATATGCAGAGTTCTTGCTTTTGTCTAAATAATTAGAAATCACTTGCATTGTATTATTTTGCTACACATTAAGCATAAGGGAGATGGAGAAGGATGGAGGAAGTGGGGAAGAAATAACTTCCATCAGAATTCATGCAATACCTTATCTTACAGCTGGGTATTTTTGAAATAAGGGAGGATATTGGTGACAAAGAAACTCTGCCACAAATATAAAATTAATTCCAACATGGAGTCAGGAACTGCAGGACCTTATTTTTCTGTAATTTTCGAGACCTTGCATATTAGGATTTAGCAATTTGAAGTTCTTTTATAAATTGTGAACGTCCACGCAGGTATTTTATTGTGCATGGTTCTGTGTTTTAATCCAAACTTAGATTTTCTTTTGCTCTCTGTGGGTGAACTCATGGCTTGTTGCTGACTGGTTTTCTTTAAAAACAGAATGAAGGTTTTTTTCAGGGCAGCAACTGTGTTTAAAGACACATCCTGTAGTATTGGAAAATTAGTTCCTGAGAATTTCAGTAATTAACTATTTGCTGTTTATGATTAGTCATTTTAACTTGTTCTGAAATTATTGCTAATTCAGCTTTGTTGATTCTTCATTAAATCAGGTGGTTACTTTTTTCTGCTTTTGAACCTTTGAGATGCATGTGGAAATGATGAAGAAACAAAATAAATGTTTAAGTAACTTAAAGTAATTTTGAAGTAAATTAAAATATATGCTAGGATTCTTTACCTTGGGAGAAGGTAGCTAGAGGAGGGAAACCATTCATTTAATTATTTTTTCCTTATCTGAAGAGAAGTGCTGAAATAATTAGTAATTTCAAAGCAAATTAAAAGGGGGAACATCCTTTTCACAGAATTTGTAGCAATATTGTGATAGTACTGCAAGGTGCTGTGGAGTCTGAAGCTACAATTGGGTCATGCAAGGTTTTGATGACACCATGCAGGGTAGGCTGATGGCTCTCAAATTTGAGGTGAAATATGGGATTTTTAGATCTAAGTACCCCAGAGCATGGACAGAACAGCCCAGTGTTAGTCACATACCAGGATTTTGTTTTGTTGCTTCTGCTTGTGGGGAATTTTCCTGGTTTGCTTCTCTTGATGGAAAGGTTGTGACTGTCTTCTGAGTCAGGGACTGGTAGTTTTGTTAAATAGATTTGAGCTTTTTTTTCAAACGAGTTACTTCTAATCATTGGTTACAGTAAGGAAAGTTTGTATTTTTGCCTGTCAGGAAGGAGTCAGAGGAAGGTTAATAGGTAAAGATTCCTTGCTTCATAAATGTACTTTACAAAATCAGTTTAATGAGAATTACATTTAATACAGCCACATTATTAAAATGATTGTAAATGTTATTTTAAGTCAGTGTTCTAGAAATGTACATGCAAGCCATGTTCAGATGAACAGCTGAGGCATGAAATTAGAAAAGGTTACCTTTGTATGTTAGTGATACCTGGGGTACCTTGAAGGCACATTTCAAATTTCCCCTGTGCCTTTGGAAACATTTTTGTTAGAGAGATGTCATTTTGCAAGCAGTGCAGTCTTAAAATTAGCTGTGCCTTCCATGGTTTAACCCCAGCTCAGCCCCATGCTGCTGCTAGCTGCCCCTTGGTGGGCTGGGGGAGAGATTTGGAAGGGAGAAAGTGGGAAAATTCATGGCTTGAGGTACAGCCAGTTTAAATAGGTGAAGCAAAAGCCACACACACATGCAAAGCAAAACCAGGAATTCACTCCTTACTTCCCACTGGTGGGCAGATGTTCAGCCATCCTCAGGAAAGCAGGATCCCATCACAGGTACCAGTGACTTGGGAAAACAAGCCCCATCACTCCAAACGTCCTCCCTTCCTCCTCCTCCCCCCAGCTTTATCTGCTGAGCACGAGGCCATATGGGATGGAATCTCCTTGGGGTCAGCTGGGGTCAGCTGTCCTGGCTGTGCCCCCTCCCAGGTCCTGCTGCTCTCCCTGGTGGAGCTGTGTGTGGAGCATAAGAGGCCTTAGCTCTGGGTGAGCTTTGCTGGGCAATAAGGAAAACACCCCTGGGTTATCAACATGTTCCCAGCTCAAATAGAAATCTCAGCCTGGTACCAGCTACTGTGAAGAAAAGGAACCCCAGCCCAAACTAGCACACACATCCCTTCCCTCTTCCCTTGCTCAGGGAATATTGACCACCCTTTGCCATCTTCAGCAGTTGAGGAGGGTTCTGAGTTTTCTCAGTGTAGACCCAGTTTTCCTCAGTTCTGTTCCAAGGAGCAGGCAGGAGCAGGGACCTGGGCATGTGGCTTTTTCCTGGTGATGATGCACAGTGCAGTTGGACAGACAAAAATGCTTCTCTCTTGTATTATCCTGGTGTGTCATATTTTTACTTTTTTCATTTATTTTAATTTTTTATTTTCTTTAATTTACCTTATTATTCCCCCACTTGCCTTTAGCAGACTAATATTTTTGAGGCCAGGTTGGATGGGGCTAGGAGCAGCCTGGGATAGTGGAAGGTGTCCTTGCCCACAGCAGGGGGGGGGGACTGGATGATTTTTAAGGTCCCTTCCCACCCAAACCATCCTGGGATTCTGTGATTCTTCCACTGATGGTTGCTCCTGACAGAGATTTTTTTTGTACAAACCAGGTGTCCAGAAAGAGAAACTCATTTCTGGCAGGATGGCTCATCTCCTCCAGATTGTTTCTGTGACACTTTCTGCCCGTTTTCCTTTTGTTTTTTTGTTTTTTAATTGCATCACTGTAGCTATTAGAAGTGGTAGAATGCCATCACCCCCAATAAAACAGAACCTGTGTATCCAATCCTTTCAGTAAATGGACAGTGTTGTAACTGGAAAGATGGCAGTTGAATCCTTATTTTCTATTAAGCATATTTTTTTCTTTTACATTTGTAAATAATTTCTTTTACTTTCAAAAATAATAGGAATATGGTTTCTATACTTTGCAAATGCAGTAATGGTAAACAAGATGAGTTATATTTTTGATGTAGCACATTAGTTATTGCTTCAGCAAGAGCCTGAATTAACTTACTTTCTTTCTATAGTTGATTAAAAATAAAAGATGTATATTTTGTACATGGTGTATTGGTGCTGGTGCAGTTAATTCCTGACACCCAGACACTCAAAATACAATGTTTTTTGCCTTCTTGTGAGTAGTAGAATACTTGCTGCGAGGTGAGTGCAGGATTTAACATGACATGTTTTGCCTGTGTTCACATGTCTGTGGTTTCTTTGTCTGTACATACTTAAATCAGGAAAGAAGTAGAAGATTTAATAGATTTATATTTAAATTTACTGTTATCCCTCATATCCTTTCACAACTTGTTAGCTTAGTTGTCCCTGAATTTAAATTCTTTAAATTGATGTAAATTAGAAAAACTCTAACTTGACACTTCATCTTTGAAGTTCTATATTAATCACTGGGTTTAAATGCTCTGTAAATCACTTAACATTTGACAGCATTTATTTGGAGTCCATTGCCATGGGAATATTGTATCACAACCAATATTTGTCTAGCTGGATGGTTCTAAGGATCCTCTACACTAACACCTATTGCACTGACAGCAGTTTTTGCTGGAAATACTGATATTAGTGTGTCATCCATTGACCTGGGGAAGATTAAGTAGATTTATCTGCTTAATGGCTGAACAAAATTAGAGCAGATTGTTTTGGGGCTGGGCTGTGCAGCTAAGCCTGCAGGCAGCATCTGAGGGCAGTTTCTGTAAGTGCATCTCTTGGTACCCATCTGTGGTACAGTCTGCCTGGCTCTGCTCCCAGCTCCTCCGCACCAGGCTCAGCCTTCTCTGCTGGGTACAGGCAGGTTGTGTGCAAGTGAACACTCTTAAAATTGGCTGGTATCTTATTTTTATTTTTTATTCTGAGATGTGCTGTGCTTTGGATCGTATCTAATGGTACATGAAATATCAGTCAGTGGTTTTGCATCAGTTACACCAGACTGTTCATGAGGAATTTTTAGTGCTACAGAGCTCCAATTTTCTAGTTGCCATTTTTTTGTTTTTGCCTTCTTTCCTTTCCAACCCTCCTTCCCAACCTCAGCACCCTCTTTAAAAGACAAAGCCCTGCTTTCATTCTTAATGTTGCTGTATTCAGAAGAATTATAGCAGGAATTAGCGTGGGTGGGAGTTACACACAGTGCTCTCAGAGTGTAACTCAGGAAGCCCTGGCCAAAAGGAGGATTTATGATCTACCTCTTTTGTCTTGTATATATTTAATAAATAGGAACCATGGTACTCCAGGTTTTTTGATGCAGTTAAGGAATCTGTGGTGGAAATGGAAACAACAGTGAAAGCCAATGTAAATAGCATTTACTCCAGTGTTACTCATTTCAGTGAGGGGAAGAGAATTCTGCTTTACCAGTTGAAGCTCTTAGACATAAGTAGTACACGTAGTAGTAACACTGGTAGAAATGCAGCTACAGGACTCTCCCTGTAGTTTGGCATTTCTGTTTCCTTTTGAAATCAGGTTTTTGTGCCTCTTATGTTCTTCCCTTTATATTACATGGTCACATAATACTGAGGTTTGGATAAGGGTGGATTATGGACTGAGCTTGTCAAGTCAGGAATGTCATTGAATCCCTGCCTTCTGCAGCTGGCAAAATAAAGTTGTGATTTCCTGCTGTAGTGTTTTAGGTTCTTTGTTTTCTTCTCCAGAATGAACAAGGCAACAAAACACTGCTGAATTGCTGTTGTCAAATATATGCATTCAGGCTTACTTTCTCAGGGCATTTTGTGTTCGTGTGTGTTTTACACTAAAGAGAATTTTAGTAAGTACAAAAGAAACATTGCTTTTTCTAACAACTTCTATTTTTAAAACTGTAGCATATGAAATAAGTTGCATAATTGTATTCTGAATTGTAGAGAGTTCCTACTTGGAGTTAATATGTATCGCCATCATCCCTTGTTCTGTTAAATTCAAATGTAATAGTCATTCACTTCAATATTCTCTATTTGTATTTTTAAAAAATCTATATGGCACTAAACAATTGTTTGATCTAACACATGGCTCTAGGTAGGTATAAGGAGGTGTTTTTAAGGAGTATGACTAGAAAAGCCAGTCAAGGGACCAGGAGGATTTATTTAGTACTGATGTGGTTGGCACTGCATAGTACACAGAAATAGGTAATGCTAAAAATAGTTTATCATCTGTTTTAAGAAAATTAAGTGCAGATTTATGGAAGGAAGGCCACTTTCTTCTTGGAAAAAAAGGCTTGTAAACTTTGCTTAGTCTGTGTGTGCAGGAGTCTGATCTGGTTTCAGCACTGGTTGTTTGTAAATAGAATAGTAACTTTTTAGCACCTGTGTCTTCCTTGTATCATTACATTTATCCTAGTGAACTTGCACATGGAAGTAATTTGGTATTTATTATTTCTAATGATTGTCAGTAGTGATGCAGGGGGTCACTTTATCCAGCTGTGGCTGATGCAGCCTCACTGCTCTGAATGCCCCAGCAGGTCCTGTGCTGCTGGTGTTTCACAGAATTCCAGAGTGCTTTGGGATGGAAGGCACCTTAAAATTAACCTTGCTTTGACCTGCTGCCATGGGCAGAGACACCTTCCACTAGTCCAGGTTGCTCCAAGCCCTGTCCAACCTGGCCTTGGACACTTCCAGGGATCCAGGGGCAGCCACAGCTTCTCTGGGCAACCTGTGCCAGGCCTAACTACCCTCACAGGGAAGAATTTCTCCTAATGTAATCTTAATCTCATCTCTTTTAGTATAAAACCATTCCCCTGTGTCCTATCACCTTCTGTCCATATAAAAAGTCCCTCTCCCTCTTTTTTAAAATTCCTTGTTAAGAACTGAAGGGCCACAGTGAGGTCTCCCCAGAGCCTTCTCTTCTCCAGATGAACACCCCCAGCTGTCCCAGCCTGTCTCCAGAGCAGAGGGGCTCCAGCTCTTGGAGCATCTCTGTGCCCTCCTCTGGTCTTATGGAGTGTCCACTTATGCTGGGGACCCCAGACCTGGTGGCAGCTCTGCAGTGGGGTTTCCTTGGTTTCCTTCCTGCAGTGGGGTAGGCACTGGAGAAGGTTCTGCTTTTCCTGGTTCTCCTGCACCATATTATGCCTAAAACTGGGTAGTAGCATTTTCTTGCAGGGTGTTTGTAGTTCAGAGACCTACTTAGGTGGCATGCTTATGTTTGTGATAAAGACTTTTTTGCTTTGTAGTGTAACTGGGGCATGTTCAGTAGCAATAGTTGGACTTGATCATCTTCAGTGTCTTTTTCAGCCTTAATGATTTTATGATTCTGTGACTNCAGCCTTAATGATTTTATGATTCTATGACTTCAAGAACTCCTTCATTTCCACAGCACCCTTTGCTCATTCTTGGAGGATCTTTAACTCCTTGTCAGGACCCATGAACTTATATAGAGTGTTTTGACTTACAGGGAAAAGCTCTTGTCAGTACAAGTACCTGCTGAAAATGCACTACAATCTAATACACTCCCTCTCATGAGCAAAAACAAGGGAGATTGAGGAAAAAAAAAGGCCTGTTTTCATGCAGGAGAGCAAAATGTTAGTGGTTTGATGTCAGCTAACCTGGGGAGCAGTCAGTGAGGGCTGGACCTGTGACAGGTGTGTGCCACAGTCATGAACAGTCTCTGTGTTGCTGTTTTGGACCTTGTGCACCCTTACAGAGCAGTTGTTCCTGTCTGTGTGCAGCTTCATCTTGTTTTTAGANAGGTTTGGATAAGGGTGGATTATGGACTGAGCTTGTCAAGTCAGGAATGTCATTGAATCCCTGCCTTCTGCAGCTGGCAAAATAAAGTTGTGATTTCCTGCTGTAGTGTTTTAGGTTCTTTGTTTTCCCCTCCAGAATGAACAAGGCAACAAAACACTGCTGAATTGCTGTTGTCAAATATATGCATTCAGGCTTACTTTCTCAGGGCATTTTGTGTTCGTGTGTGTTTTACACTAAAGAGAATTTTAGTAAGTACAAAAGAAACATTGCTTTTTCTAACAACTTCTATTTTTAAAACTGTAGCATATGAAATAAGTTGCATAATTGTATTCTGAATTGTAGAGAGTTCCTACTTGGAGTTAATATGTATCGCCATCATCCCTTGTTCTGTTAAATTCAAATGTAATAATCATTCACTTCAGTATTCTCTATTTGTATTTTAAAAAAATCTATGTGGCACTAAACAATTGTTTGATCTAACACATGGCTCTAGGTAGGTATAAGGAGGTGTTTTTAAGGAGTATGACTAGAAAAGCCAGTCAAGGGACCAGGAGGATTTATTTAGTACTGATGTGGTTGGCACTGCATAGTACACAGAAATAGGTAATGCTAAAAATAGTTTATCATCTGTTTTAAGAAAATTAAGTGCAGATTTATGGAAGGAAGGCCACTTTCTTCTTGGAAAAAAAGGCTTGTAAACTTTGCTTAGTCTGTGTGTGCAGGAGTCTGATCTGGTTTCAGCACTGGTTGTTTGTAAATAGAATAGTAACTTTTTAGCACCTGTGTCTTCCTTGTATCATTACATTTATCCTAGTGAACTTGCACATGGAAGTAATTTGGTATTTATTATTTCTAATGATTGTCAGTAGTGATGCAGGGGGTCACTTTATCCAGCTGTGGCTGATGCAGCCTCACTGCTCTGAATGCCCCAGCAGGTCCTGTGCTGCTGGTGTTTCACAGAATTCCAGAGTGCTTTGGGATGGAAGGCACCTTAAAATTAACCTTGCTTTGACCTGCTGCCATGGGCAGAGACACCTTCCACTAGTCCAGGTTGCTCCAAGCCCTGTCCAACCTGGCCTTGGACACTTCCAGGGATCCAGGGGCAGCCACAGCTTCTCTGGGCAACCTGTGCCAGGCCTAACTACCCTCACAGGGAAGAATTTCTCCTAATGTAATCTTAATCTCATCTCTTTTAGTATAAAACCATTCCCCTGTGTCCTATCACCTTCTGTCCATATAAAAAGTCCCTCTCCCTCTTTTTTAAAATTCCTTGTTAAGAACTGAAGGGCCACAGTGAGGTCTCCCCAGAGCCTTCTCTTCTCCAGATGAACACCCCCAGCTGTCCCAGCCTGTCTCCAGAGCAGAGGGGCTCCAGCTCTTGGAGCATCTCTGTGCCCTCCTCTGGTCTTATGGAGTGTCCACTTATGCTGGGGACCCCAGACCTGGTGGCAGCTCTGCAGTGGGGTTTCCTTGGTTTCCTTCCTGCAGTGGGGTAGGCACTGGAGAAGGTTCTGCTTTTCCTGGTTCTCCTGCACCATATTATGCCTAAAACTGGGTAGTAGCATTTTCTTGCAGGGTGTTTGTAGTTCAGAGACCTACTTAGGTGGCATGCTTATGTTTGTGATAAAGACTTTTTTGCTTTGTAGTGTAACTGGGGCATGTTCAGTAGCAATAGTTGGACTTGATCATCTTCAGTGTCTTTTTCAGCCTTAATGATTTTATGATTCTATGACTTCAAGAACTCCTTCATTTCCACAGCACCCTTTGCTCATTCTTGGAGGATCTTTAACTCCTTGTCAGGACCCATGAACTTATATAGAGTGTTTTGACTTACAGGGAAAAGCTCTTGTCAGTACAAGTACCTGCTGAAAATGCACTACAATCTAATACACTCCCTCTCATGAGCAAAAACAAGGGAGATTGAGGAAAAAAAAAGGCCTGTTTTCATGCAGGAGAGCAAAATGTTAGTGGTTTGATGTCAGCTAACCTGGGGAGCAGTCAGTGAGGGCTGGACCTGTGACAGGTGTGTGCCACAGTCATGAACAGTCTCTGTGTTGCTGTTTTGGACCTTGTGCACCCTTACAGAGCAGTTGTTCCTGTCTGTGTGCAGCTTCCTCTTGTTTTTAGAATAATTTTGACAGCAGATGAGGTTTCATTTTAAAGATCCTTCTCCAGATTCCTTGGCAGGGAGGGAATTATCCAGCCAAAGGCTGGGGGGAATGTGTTGCACCTGGTGGTAGTAATAGGGTAATAATTTTGTGGTCCCAAAACCTGACCTGAAAAGGGTCATTCTGTTGCAATATTTGCATTTTTTCTGTTTTGCTGGCTGTGCAAGTCTACCAGCTCTCACTTCTTACCTTAGTTAATGCTAATGTGTACACAAGCAAGCAGAAGGAAGAGCACTGTGGATTGAATTTGGATTTGTTCAACTTTATAGTTTCTCAGCTGAAAAAGCTCTGAGCTAATTAATATCTCTCAGCATCTGTCTTGGGATGCACTTGACATTGGCCACCAGCTGTGTCATTACAGAACTTTCAGTGTAACACATGGCAAGGAGTGAAACCACCCAACTACATCAGACAGAAAATTCTCATTTAGTGCCAGAGTTCAGACTTAAGCGTGTTAGCCGTGTTGGCAGTGTTGTAGAATCAGGTTGTTCTTCAAACTTTCTTTTTCTTCCTCATGACAGGGGTCAAACTCCTGCTGAATCTGACTTTCAAGTGCTTGAAATTGCCCGGAAACTGGAGATGTATGGCATCAGGTTCCACCTTGCCTCCGACCGCGAGGGCACCAAAATCAATCTGGCGGTTTCACACATGGGTGTGCTGGTGTTCCAGGTATGGCAGGGATGGCAGGCTGTCTGTCCTTCAGCATGTCTTGGACTAAGTCTCTTATTTTAACATCAGGTGTCTCTGATGTCTTAAAAATTTAACGTGTTCTATGGTCAAGGAGTGTCATTTAAGCCCCCAAAATTCTGTTTGGTGCAGCTTGTTCTTGTGCAGAGCGCAGAGCATCAAAACCACATGACAGTAAAGTAGAGGGGCTTTGTTTGAAGTTAGGTGTGTGATCTGAGAAAATCATCAAATCATTTGGAACAGCCCTGGGACAGGTCTTCATCCTGGAATTTTGGATTGGTTTCTTTTAATAGTCCAGTGGATTTTTGCTGGGATATTTTTGCTCTTATTGTATAGGAATGCTGATTGATTGGAGTGATTGGACCAGTTAGTGTTACTATGTTTGTTGTATTAAAGAAGTGACTCAGTGCTCTGAGTCCTGTTTATGAATGCAATGATAGGGTTTTCCTCTCCCCAAGACACAGAGGCAGCTGATTTACTGAAATATTTCCATTTGGGTCCTCAGCTGTGTCTTACCTGTTCTTTGGTTATGTGGGGCAGCTTCTTTTGGAGGTGCATCAGCCACTGCAGTCCTGCAACTCCTCTCAGACTGCTTAGTGGCCTCTCTTGTTTAAGGGAATATTGTCACCACAACTAAAAATCCAGCTGGATGTGTCCACATACACCCACAACAGAATTTGGTTTGGTACTCTGCTTTTCTGAAACTTTTACTAATTTGATCATTCTCATTTGAATTCAGGGTAACACGAAAATCAATACCTTCAACTGGTCCAAGGTCCGTAAACTGAGCTTCAAGAGGAAAAGATTCCTTATTAAGCTCCACCCAGAGGTCTGTGTAACTTTTACTGTAATATAGACTGGTTAGTGTTGAAAAAAATACCTATGCTTCATTTTATTGTGAACATTTCTGGAGTGTGTGATTATTTATAAAACAGTCTCAGCGAGCAGGCTTGGCTGCATCATTCAAGTGTTAATCTTTCCTTTCTCACCCCTCAACTTAGGATCTTTAGGTTTTGTGTTTCAGTCTCAGCTTATCCTTGACACAAGCTTACACATGTATAAATGTAAGACAGAAGAAAATTACTAAACCCAAGTATTTGGTGCACCCTGTCTCAGTACTTCTACTTCAAAAAAGTTGCAGCCACTTTCTTGATTCAAATGAGAATTATCTGATATGCCTCAGGTAGGAACAGGTGGCCTGAAATTATATTGTTGTAGCTTAATTTTAAGGATGGTGTTATTACTCTTGTTTCATCTTTTCTATACATCTCTATGGCACAAGTGTTATTTTTCATACTGAGCTGATTTACAGTAGATGTTTTTGATTGCAGATGTCATCAAAATTGTTGCTTCCATGCTGGATAACTAGATTGCATTCAGTGTTTAATTTATATTAAAATAGAGGAGAAAACCAACTTTGGATGTAATATAATTTCATGTATCAAGGATACCTGAAACAGGACATGCTGTCTGCTCATGTAGCAATGTGTCTCACAGAGAGACCCTCAGAAATTTCATGTGATAACTCTATTCTGACATATGCAGTATTTTCCAGTTTTGTCTAAATTTCCAGGAGACAAGCATCAGAACTCCTAAAAAAGGAATAGTATTTTAAAATAGCTACTATTTCACTTAAATAATTAAATTCCTTTGAATTTTCTAAAGGTGGGTTATATTGAGCATATTTCTAAAGTCAAGTGCTTTTTCAACACTTTTACAGTTTCAAGGTAAGCAAACATTTTTGACAGCTATTAAATAATTTTTAACTGCATTCAGAATCACTCCCATTGTTTTAAGGCAGATGAGAAGTGACTTAGCAAAATCCTGCATCTTGCTGGAGTTCACCTTTTTTGTTGGCACACATTTGTGCCTTCCTTTTCTCCTTACTGTCATTTTAGGTGCTACTGAACTTCTATATATATTTTTTTTTTCTCAGGGCCCGTATCAGGATACATTGGAGTTTCTTTTGGGAAGTAGGGATGAGTGTAAAAACTTCTGGAAAATCTGTGTTGAGTATCACACGTTCTTTAGGCTCTTTGACCAGCCAAAGCCAAAGGCTAAAGCAGTGTTCTTCACCAGAGGGTCATCGTTCAGATACAGGTAGGGAGAAACAGAACACACTCATTATGTCCTAGAAAATGAGATTAGAAGGAAGAAGTATTCTAAAGACATTCCATCTCTAATGCTCATCCCCTGTGTTTGATAACCTTTGTACTTCTGTGGGTTCACAGTGGACGAACACAGAAGCAGCTAGTGGATTATATTAAGGACAGTGGGATGAAGAGAACCCCATATGAAAGGTAAGATGAAATTGCTTTGTAAGGCAAAACACAGCTGAGTCTTTCACAGTGCCCTTATTGCCTAAATTTCAGTGTTTTAATGCTGCTTGGAGGCAGGCTCATTCTCAGGTACCGAATTTAAGGTACCTAAACTAAAATGTAAAAAAATGTAGTGTTTTGTGGTGATACAAGAAGCTTAGGAAAGTTTTGGTACCATGTTTTGATGTCTGTGGACAAGGTGTGGCTTAGCTGTCTGAAAGTTCAGCACATACTGCAGATTCCATAATGTTAGTGAGGACCTGTCTGTGCCACTGTAGCTGTGCAATCAGCCAGTGGCAGAGCACATAATGCAACTTGGGATCTGCAAGTTTGAAATGTGACCTAAAATACTCAATTGTTTCTAAACATATGGATATATAAATTAAGAATATGCGTTTTCATTATAAAATTGTTTTTTCCTTACTTGACTCTAAAGCTGTCCAGTCTCTATGTGGGAAACTCCTCCTCCTCCAAATCCTAATCCAAACTATGTGTGGGAAACTCTATACCAAAAGATTAATGGAGACTTAATAGGACTAATCTAAAAGATTATAGGGACTTAATAGGAATTTTTAAAAGTCTGCGTTAATCTACTATTAATAAATATTGTTAATGTCTCAGACTCCAGTTGAGCTCCTTTTCTATTTGAAAATTGGATTTTCTATTTAGTTATTGACATAGAATGAATCTAACCATGAGTGTAATGCAGCATACCACTTTTTGGAGTCTAACATACAAAATTCTATATGGTTGACTGAATTTGTAAAAATTTGTACAATTGTTGCAGATTAACTCATTCTGGTTCTGAAGCCATTCTTCTGTAGATGTTTACAATAATGACAAAGGATAGAGTTAAACTAAAATGTGCTGTTTAGTATTCAGTTAGTATTCAGCCCCAAGTTGTTATTGAAGTCTCCTTCATTGGTACCAAGAGATCCCCACCAGCCAGGTGGGGGTCAGTCTCTTCTCCCAGGTAACAAGTGACAGGACAAGAGGAAACAGCTTCAAGTTGTGCCATGAGAAGTTTAGGTTGGATACTGGGAAAAATTTCTTCACTGAAAGGGTGGTCAGGCACTGGCACAGGCTGCCCAGGGAAGTGTTGGAGTCACTATCCCTGGAGGTGTTAAAAAAACGTGGAGATAAAGCACTTGGGAACATGGGTTAGTGTTGGGGGAGCAGTTGGACTTAATGATCTTAGAGGCCTTTTCCAATCTTAATGATTCTCTGATTCTTTGAATGATCTGGATCTTGCTTTATTCCATTTTTGTACGTTTCTTACTCTTGCATCATTTAATTTATAACTCTTTTGACCTTTTCAAACTTGAACTAGTTATGAACAAAACACGATTGAAATAGAGCTCGAGATATTTCTATTGGCTACTGGCATGGCCATAAGTGATGGGGGAAGGAATGAGGCTGATGCTTGTCTTGGATGCTGACAGGCTGCTCTGTTCCACAGGAGGCACAGCAAGGTCAGAGCATCCACTCGCACCTCGAACACAGACGTGCCAAAGCAGGTCAGTTCTGCAGCACTCTGGGGTTGTGCTCAGGGGCATGGACAAACAGCTTTCTGAGGTGACAGTGAAGGAGTCAACTCACCAGAATTGCTGCCAATGTTTGCTCTTTGTCTGGCTGCACAGTTCTTTTCGTTGGTGTTACTGGTTTGATAGTTGTAGCCAGTGGAGTGTGAAGTGAGTAATATTTTACTCAAAGTTCTGCCGAACCAAAAAGGAAGTGTTGGACTTTCTAGTATGTTGTTATTTCAGAGGATTAGTTTATCTCCAGGTACTCTCTGACTGCTCTCTGGCAGTCTCAAAGCTGTTGTCTGCAGGACATGGCAAGAAACAGTCATTTCACTGAATGCTCTTGTGTTACATGGCAGAGGTTAAGGAAGCATCACAGAATTTCACTGTCACTTTGTCGGTTTTCTTTGTGGATGCTTGTTCAGCTATAAAATACATCCTTTTAACTTTCCATCCAGTTTTCAGAATTAAGGAATAAAACCTTGCCTTTTACATGGGCTGCTGCATCAGGTTCTGTACAGTGTCTGCTGTAAAGTGAGCTCCTGTGAAGCGTATGTTCCTTCTGCATATGGATGTAACTGGATGTTACGTTTGTTTTTATGTATTACCAAAACCTTTTTATCTGTTGTGTTTCTGCTTTTTTGTCCCCTTTTAGAGTGTCCCATTCACTGAGGGCTTGAGAACTCCAGGGTCTCCTGCCTCAACAGCTGCCCCCTTCCACTCAGTTCACTCCTTGGCCAGTCCTGCTTCTATCCTGCCCACGTTTGCTGAGCCCAGCCCTTCCTCCTTGGACCCCCGAGCACCGTACACAAGGATTCCAGACAAAACCACTGCAGCACCAGTGGAAGAAGTGGGGAGGAAGCTGATGCAGCAGCCTGGATCTCCCGTGCTCCAAGGTGTTGGGTTTGGTAGTGTTGCAGGAAACTGTGACCCGTCTTGTCCTGTTGTTGAGAGTGGTTGCGGTGTAGACGTAGAGGTAGAGAGGAGTAGTAAGGAGAGCAGGGTTGCTGGTTGTAAAAATGACAATGATGAGGATGACTTTACCACAGGTGTATTCATTGCTGAAAAAGAGCAGCAGCATGGCAGCCGAGGTGCCCCTCTTTTCACACTGACAAATTCCCAGTTACAGGTGTCAGAAGAGTTTATTGATGATGACCCAGCAGAAATGTCCTTTTTTGCTGGGGGCTCTGAGGCATTCTCCTATGTGTACAGTGGGTTAGAATTAAAGGGTGCTGAGTTTTCTAAGTGTCTGTCAGAGTCGGCTGGTTTGACTGCAGATGCCCTCCAGCAAGGCACAGTCTCTGCTCAGTCCAGCCCTGACAGGTACTCAACCGAGGCCGTGGATATGAATATGGAAGAGGAGTTTGAATTTGAAGAAGGCAGCGATTTCAACGGCAACGAGAGGCCATCAGACACCTCGGAGCTGTTTGAGGTGAAGGCCCAAGCGAGCAGAATGCAAAGCCTCCTGAGCCCCTCGGAGACGAGCTCCCTCATCAACAACCGCTCCGAGAGCAGCTCCCTCAACAACCTGCCGCTGAACGGGACCTCCTCCCTGCCCGCCTACGGCTCTGCCAACCATTCCGAGGCCAGCTCCATGCTGAACTTCCCCGCCTACTCCGTGCGCTCCGAGTCCAGCTCGGCCTTCCAGTTCACGGACATTATCGACCAGCTGGAGCAGCTCAGCTGCCCGCCCACCACCACAGAAGACTCCAGCAGCACGGACACCGACTCCTGGGACTCGGAAACAGCTGCACCTCTGGATGTAAACCTTTTCTTTAGTAACCCCTTTGCTCAAACCACAGGGGACAGCTATGCCTTTGACTTTCAGAATAATTTAAAAAATCTCACGCAAGAAGACTGGACGGAGAAGTCACAAATCAATTGATTGGTCTTGATTTTTGTGATGGATCCCTTTATGCTTTTCAGGCTTGGAAGTCAATAGGGTGTGATATCAGTCAATCCAGTGGCTGGATTTTAAATCACATAACATGGTTGATTTTTAAATATTTTTTTTTAAATTTGTGTGTCTCTTCAGTGTCCCTCAAAGCATCCAAGTTTTGATGCTGTGTTTCTGTGCATCACACTACATCAAGAATGGGTTATAATAGGCTACAGTGTTGGAAAGGACTACATTTAGGGAAAAACACTGATTTCAGAGAATTTTACATATCAACTGGCTCATGCAGACATCACAACTTACAGTATACTGAAGGATTTCTTCGGCTGTAGACATATCTGTAAGAGTCTCATATAATATGCTGCTCCTCCAAAATCCAGATGAAACAGTCACTTCTGCACATGCTTGTTAACCAGCAGCTCCATCCACTAAATTGCCTGTTTTCCTGTGCTGTAGCAAGATCCTCATTTTGGGTTTGTTTTTGTTTCCATAATCAAAAAAACCTGAACAATCTTCAAATCATCTCTGAAGGACAGTTTTAAAATGCCAACCTATGCAACACATCTGCTTTGAAGAATAAATAGCCTATATCTACCTTTGGAAGGTAGTTTGGAAGAGGGAATGTATACAACCAAATGGAAATAGCAGTTTCCAAACTTCTTGTGAAGACAAGCTTATTTGCTGACTTCTAGGTGTCTTCAGCAGTCCAGCAGCAAATGTTTTGCAGCAGTTTGGAGATACACAGAGACTGTAAAAGCACTTAATCTCCATCACGTTTCCCTTCCTTTGTTATTAATCACTCTGCATAAAAATACTTGCCAAGTAATTCAGAAAAGTGTCCTGTATCTGTGGAGGACAGCTGATGGTAAACCTGGTGTTAGCTTTAACTTTTTCTTTAAAATATGGACTGTATTCAGAAAAATACTGTAATTTTTCTGAGAAATGGAGTTGTTAGGAAAGGTAAATACTATAGGCAACAGTTAGAGCTTCAGGGCTTTTGTAAATTCCTTTACACAGGTGACTTTGATGTGAGACTTGAGCTGTAAGTTTGGAAGCGTAATGGAAAAGACAGTTGAATTGTTGCTTAACTGGTCACATTTAATTTAGCAACATTTACTGAGGCAAAACAACAGACGTTGTGAAGTGTCCTTCCCAACTGCTGTGGATTGTGGGGGTGAAATTCTGAGCTTCAGCTTGTAAGAGCATTTTTAGACTATATACAAGCAAGAATAGGAAATCCATAACACCTGACCCAAATCTTGTGATGGAAAGCATCATCTCCTTCAGCCACTTGGTTTTGGGGTCCCCTTCTGCTCAGTTTTCAGTCCTTTGCAGAGAGTGTGCAGTATTAATACAGCTGATGCCTCCAAAATAAGCAGCTTAGTTACAAACATAACTTTATGATCAATATTATTGCTACCAGTTTAAATACAGTCTTGATATATCATTAAAGACCTTCATTGTTTACTCAGACATTTAAAAAATACTATTATTTCTCCAAATTCTGATAACTAAAACTTCAACAGGATACTTTCCAACATGAGGCAGAACTCGAGGAGGTAAAACCTCCTTTAGTCACCCATTTCTTCCAGGTTGCTTTTACTAAGGTATAACCATTCTGCACAGTGCTTGCTTTTATCTTGTGTTTGAGTGGAACGTGTGTTGTCCCATGAGAATCCTGTCCCCTTTGCCAGCAGCACACAAAGACAAAGCACACTGGGAACCAAGTGTTAGCTCAGACCTCTAGCAATGCACCACAAGGTGCTTTTTTGTTTGCTGTATGCTACTGTATTTTATTTCTTTCCTTTTGAATGTGTGGGCTCTTTGTGGGACTTTATTCAGGCCTGTGGAGATGATGATGTCGTGGGTGTGTGGTGTGACATTTTGAAACAGGACTTGGAGGAGGTCTGCAGTGGTGTAGAGAGCTGGTGCCTTTAAGTATGTTTTTAGGTGATTTGTCTGATTTCCTCCCAGAATGAACTACATTATGTAACCTAAGGAAGAAAAAGAAAATCAGCAAAAAGACAGAATTCTGTCTGCAAACTCTGTAACAGGTGGTAGCATCAGGGAAAAATATATAGATAAAGATGTAGAGAAAGGCTATTGATGTCTTTGATCTTTTAAAAAGAGAATCAGGATTCAGCTATTACATATAACTGTGTCTGCCTCTATTTCTTGTCCTGTGCCTCAGTCACAAGCATTCCTTCAAATGTGTTAGAATAGGGAATAAATCCAACTAAATTCTCTTGCTTTTCAAAAGATCTTGGTAAAAAGCTGCCTGTATTTTCAATGTACAGGCTTGCCAATTTGCCTTCTTGCACCACAGTTAGTTTGAAAAGACATCTTCAATGTTTTCCTTCTTTTATTTTAAACTGTGCAGATCTTTTATTGGCAGTTCTAACTCTCAGGGATTTTCTATTCTTTTTTTAAAGAAAGCAATAAGATTCTTAGTGTAGTGCCCCTTTTGTTTTCCAAAGGAATGGTAGTGACTAGGATTTCAGTCTTCTGTCTTAGGGCAAGTTGTGTGGATCCACAGGTGAGGAAGAGGTGAGGGGAGCTTTGACCCTGGTGCAGATCTGTTTAGGTGAAGGTTTTAGGTACAGAATGAGAGTTCAGAGCTGCTGCTGTGCCCCTGCTCATTCTATCTGTGCTCTGGCTGACTGATAGCATAGAGCTGTCATGGTTTCCTTTTGTGCTTCACTTGATTTCCAAAGCCACATGGCTTCTGAGGATATCTTTGCGTGCTGAGCTGTGTTGTTTTGTTCAAGGTTTCCCAGACAGACACAAAAGAGCAGAACATTTGGGTCATAAGTAGGGTTTTTATCATAGCAAGAAAGCTGTGAGCAAAGGCTCTTCATCATTTCCTTCAGAGACACAAATTCAGATTCACTTTCCAGTAGAGATGGAGAGGAAACCAGCTGCCCTCCAGGGAATGCAGCAGCTCAGACCTTCTCAGGGAGCTCGAGCTCCATATCTGGGTTATTTCAGTGCAGTGGAGCTGTCCTCTTCTCCCCTGGCTGTCTCCTGAGGTGGCAGGAGAAGGTGAGACAAGGAATGTCTTTCCCTGCTTTGTCCCCTTCATTTACTTTTGGGTGGCAGGAGGGAGTGGTGAACTGTAGAGCAGCGTGGTGTGTCCTGAGTGCTGGCGATGCCACTTAACTTCCACCATTATTCCCTGGGGTTTGTTCCATTTTCTTGTTGCAGTGTTCATACCAAAACTTAGTTCCTGGTACTGATTTCTGTTTATTTCCTGAGAACAAAGGCTTTCCTTTCATGAGGGGGAGTGGTGAGCTGGCAGTGTGAGAGCCAGGAGCCTCGCAGACCCCAGGCAGTGACCTGTGCCACGGGAACCACATGGCATGGAAAACAGGGGAAATGACTTAGGAAAAATGACAACATCGAGAAGGTCTTTGTGGAGTATCACATGCAAGAAAGCAACATTTGAGGAGCTGTGGTAGAGCAGATAAAACCTAGGTGTAAACTTTGGGAGTCTGTGGCCAGCAAGTGGTCATCCCCCAGCTCCTCCCAGTAGGCACCTCTGCAGGTTCTTGCACATTTGCTTTGTGCCTCCCACTCCGTGGGGAGCTGGGGACACACACAGGTATGGACATTTCTAGGCAGTGCACAGGTTTTAGTGCTGTGTTTTTCCAGCAGGAGAACCACAGAGGTGTCCAGGTGTGTTCTCCTGCTCCTCACAGTGCACCCAGCAGCTATTGCAGCACTGGCTCAGCAAAGGGAGCGTGCCAGGGCTCCACAGTGAAGCAGGACTCTTTTCCATCCTTCCACATCTCCCTGTTCTGTTTCAGCAAACACAGGCAGCTGTGTAGGATGCATGCCAGTTTTAGTGGCATTTCCCCAGTGAGTCAGGCTGCTGGGCTTAGCTCTCTGCAGTGCTCAACTGAACGCTGCAATGGGACTGAAAGAAAGCAAAATGGGTGTTTTGAGTGAGCAATTTAATCCCCACCTGTTCTTCTCTATGTGTGTGCCTATAACCCTTCTGATGCTTAAACACATTTATTAAATGTAAAGCACTACATCAGAGCATTTTTGATCATCATCTATGCAGTTAATGGAACTCAATTTGCACAAAACATGGGTCATGGAATATTCTCTGACCTATCCACCACCTGGTTAAGCTTTGTTAAGTTTACTAACCTGTGTTATCTATTGTGCGTAGACTTTGTAATTGTAAAGTATTAATTAGTAAAGTAATACATGCTGTATATTCCCAGGACTTGCCATATTTTTTCTTAGGGTGGAATAGGGTGATATATCAACCTACCCTCGACTTTCACTTTAATTTCCAGTGAATTTCAGAGTTGCTGAATAATCTGGATAATACCAAGTATTGATCTCCTTTTTCTTGTGCTTATTTGTATTGTGGTCATAGGTGATTTTGTTTAAGGGATTTTTATTTTGGTTTTTTTTGGTTGCTTGGTTATGGTTTGGTATTGGGTGTTTTCATTTGGGTTTTCTTTTTTTTGGTGGTGGTAGAGTTTGTCTAGTTGCAAGTCTTGGTAGGGGTAAGATTTTGTGAAGACACTAATAAAAGTTGTTATAATTTTACGCTTTTTTGGTGCAAACCTGTCGGTAAGTCATTCCCATTATTGTCATTTTGCAAAATGTTCTAAGCCATAATTACTCAGTACTAAATGAGTGTAATCACAAGTGTCAATGCAGTCCTTTAGCTGTCATTGCCTGTCATTTTTAGGGACTCTTACACCTCACTTGTCACAAGGGCTGTGTGTATATGTATGGCTGTACATATACATTCTCTGTCTGAAGATGGGGAGACTTTACAGTTCCAAACGCATCATAAAATCCTCTTAATTAATTACCTGCCCATGGGCTCCCACAGGATTACTCCAGTGGGTGAGCTGGAGGTTTGGAAGTTCAAATTTGGAGCATGATTAATTGAGCCTGGTCTGTGGGAAGGTTTCCTGTACATTTTCAAAAGTCATCATGTTCTGCAGTTGCTTGAATCACAAAATTCCTGTTTATCGGTACGTACAGGGGTACGTGTGCCTTGGTTAGAGGGACTCCCCAGTTCCATAGGTGCTACTCTTGCCAGGAAAAGATTACATTCAAAGAGAGCTGGAATTTTTAAATTGATCTCTTGAACTTTATCTTTTATATGGTAAATGTTTATTGAATTATATGTTGGGGTTTTGAGTATCTTTGTGTCTGTTCAGATTGCCAATTATGAACCTACAGATTTGTACTAATTCATAATTTTAATTGTTTATGCAATAAAACAAGGAAAACTTTGATATAAATGACAACATGGGCTTTTTAGCTTTATTTTCATTACCCTCACCTTTGAAATAGAATAAATATTTGTTCTCCTAGCCAAGGCATCTTATAGTTTTATTCCCAGCTTTCTCCACACAGTTTTCCCCCTGTAGCACTTCATTGGAAATAGAGCACAGTAGGCAAACACTGGTGTGTGGGTTTCAAACTCCTGCTTTGTGCAGATCTTTTGCTTGGAATACAAATGGGACTAGAAGTTCAGATTTCTTTGTAGGAATTATATTTATTGTGGAGACCTTTTCTTTTAAACTGGGTATATCCCTCGAACCCTCTCTCCTGTATATCTGTTTTTATTGGAAGATTGTCCTTTTTGCAAACACAGCATGTGAAAGTGCTTGCATGTTTTCTAGCTGGCAGGTTCTCCTTCAGGTGTCTGTGGCCAATGTTTAGGTAAATCCTCTTCCCTGCAAACAGGGCTTTTACAAGGTGGAAAGGTGGCAAAAGGAGGGTGGTTGTTTGGCATTGTTTCAGCTGTTTTGTGGGCATCACTGCAAAACCAAGGCCAACCTTAGGATACTGGTAGTACCACATGTAGAGGTGACTTCACAGGTACACAGCACTGGGGCATGTGCCAAGTGCTGTAAATGTGCTTTAATGTTTCTTGCAACCTGTGCCTGTTTGAGGATAAAAAACAGATCTTTGAATTTAAAGTCTCTTGCATAGGTTCTTTAGGCTCTTAGATAATTTTCAAGATTCTCTTGTCTCCCAACTATTTCTCATCTTTTTTTAAAGGGAAGATTTGCAGAGGGAAAATCTGCTAGTTGTGATGTTTTGAAATAAGGAAGGTAGGGAAAATATCCAGGATTTTACTTGTAGTACATCAGCTTGCTAATGACTTCACTCTAGAAGTAATACTGTGTACTTTCACTCTAGAAATAATCATTTGGTCTGTGCATGTGATGGGTTCAGCAGGGCATTGGGTGGAAGGGAGGCTCAGAGCAGGCTCCCATTGTCCTCTGGTCAGCCTCTGCAGGGCTTTAGCCTGAAAATAATCTCTGCTTTTGAAGCAGTAGTAACAGCAATGATATAATAATAAAGTTGTATTTCTGAAGGTTTTCTGTCAAATGCAAAAGAGGCACCCCATTTGATAAGGAGCTGTTGCTGACATTTGACCCTCACATAGCTTTTGTCCATCCCATAATGCTCAGTATTCTTGGGGTACTATTTTAGTTGTCTGTCTTTGAATTATTTTAAGCATCCAGGCATAAAGCTTACAGAACCTGTATTTTTTGTTTTGGCCTGCCTGTACACTGAAATCTGGCTTTCTGTGTAGGAATTGAATTTAGATGGAAGAATGGAAATACCTGCTGAAAAAATAACTGGGAAGTGATGCCAAAAACTTGTTATCTTATTATTCTGCTTGTTACCTCAGTGAAAATCAAATGGAGCCTGCTTCTATGTGACCAATATTACACAGTAGCTGTGGAGGATATCCTCAGCATTCTCACCAGATTCTGCAGCTGTGCTCTTGCATACTACAGAGCTTTTGCAATGTTTTCTTGATTAGTTTTTATTTTTAATTCTGTTAGGTGTGTGCTGGTCTTTATGAAACAGTGGGTTTGTTTGCTTGAGGATATGTTTCTAAGTAGTGTAACTAAGAAGTATTAATATACTTGAAGATCTTTGAGTATGTGGAATATTACACCGAGCTGATGCATTTTTGGATGTTGCCTTAAGTGCATTTGTGTGTGTTGTGGAGGCAGAAATTTGTTGTGTACAGGATGCAGCCATGTCTGACTGTCTGGGCTACAGCAGTGAATTGCCACATCATTGTGCTCACAGCACTTACAGACACCAGTTTGGGATGTTTGTGTGACTTTCTTGTGGAGGACAAATTTCCACTTGATGCAGAACACTGAAACACAGAAACATCCCTCTGAAAGAATAATCCCTTTTAATATAACTGGAGGATGCTGCCTGTGGGGAAGGGAAGACCTCAGAACACCAAGGTTTGATGTCAAAGGGAATCATTCACATGTTTTGATCTTCACATCAATATTTCTACCTAATTAGGAGTTTTCTACATTGAACAGCAGTTGAAATGGCTTCTCCCTTTACCATCCTTCTCTGTGAGAATGAGGAATTGCTGTACATCCTACCTGCTTGCCTGGAGTCCCCCTGTGCTGCTCTGGTGGAGAAGACTTGGGTTATGAGAATGAAAATTTCAGCCCTCACTTGTAATATCATCTGCCAAGACACCATCACACTGAGCTTAGATCAAATATTTAATTAAACAAATGTTAGCCAAAAAGCTAACTTGAGCTGCTCTGTGACTTCTTATAGCCTCTTCTAGGAGGAAAAAAAAAAAATAAAGGAAGTGACAGGACTAGAAGGAATGGCCTTAAGCTGAAGGAGGGAAGTTTTAGATGGAGTAAATTCTTCCTTGTGAGGGTGCTGAGGCCCTGGCACAGTTGCCCAGAGAAGCTGTGGCTGCCCCATCCCTGGAAGTGTCCAAGGCCAGGTTGGACTGGACTTGGAGCACCCTGGTGCAGTGGAAGGTGTCCCTGCCATGGCAGGGAGGTGGTATTGGGTGGTCTTTAAGGTCCCTCCCAACCAAACCATTCTATGATTCTGTGAATGTGCCTCTCATTTCCATCAGGCACTCTGGCTTTGGGCTTTTGGATTCAATGTTTGCAATTAATTTACTGGCCATCTTCTGTTGGAGGAGATAAAAGGTAGAACAACCCAACTAAAAAATCAGGTGGTTTACAGCAAGTTACATCCCATTTGCTCCCACTGTGTCTGAGCTTTCAGGCTGTCTGGAAGCAATTCAAGTTACAGTTTCTGAAATTTGTTGCTACTTCGTGTTAAATTCCAAGAACTTAAAGAAGCTCCTCACCCCTGCAAACTCATTTGTTTGGAAGCTGTTTTTTCAGCATTCCTGACATGTGAAAGCAAACTTGAATCCTGTGCTTGGATAGGTGAAAAAATGCTGTTTTCAGTGTTGCTTTCCTGGCGTGAATGGACAAAACACTCAGGGAGAAGCAAAAATCTGCTCCAGAATTGGTGCTGGACTAGTGTGCAAATAGTTAACTCGGCAGCCTGGATGATCTGAATCTCTTCCAGGTGACCGAGTGCAGCTCTGTTTAGCTTCCTGCGTTTGTCCATGTGGAATTCCAGGCTGGGGCTGCCTCGCCCTGGGTGTGCTTTCCAAGCCTGAGCAGCTGGGAATCGAAAGCTCCCAACTCCTCCTGCAGCACCCGTGACAGTGTGAGGAGATACTGGATGGCTGTGAGGGCTGATTTGTTTTAAAGCCTTCTGTGATGATTTCTAAGTAGTCTGGGAAATGATGATTTGGCAGTTTGGGGTTGGCTGTTGATTTCCCCATTTGTCTTCGAGCGGGTTTTTTAGCACTTGTGACGCAACAGATCCTGCTGGGAAGGCTTGGGAGGGTGTTTAAGGTGTAGTTGCTTAAGTGCTGATACCTGTTTAGTTGCCTGATCTGAGAAAACTCATTTGTTTATCACAGGGAAGATCAGAAATACAGTATGTGAGATTAGGAGGAATTCTGTGGGCGTAGTGTCTGTCACCTTCCTTTGGTCCAAAAAAGCTGATCTTGAATGGTCATTTTCACCCCTGAGGGGGTCTACATGCTGAAAAGAGGAGGCTTAAATTCACTGTGATGTGTCAGAGATTTCTAAAGGATCCACAAAATAATAATAATTTTTTAAAAAATGTTTAATAACCTAAAGTGGTACCTGTTGCTTCTAACAGGTTTAGCAGTGGATTGTGTCCATCCAGTTAATACTCAGTGCTACAAAATTGTTTTCCTTGAGATTATTCTGTTTGTATACTTAGAAAAGCCAGGAATGAAGTATTTTCCATGCTCTCTCTTTGTATAGCAATAGGCTTTCCTTTCCCTTTGGACCTAATTTCTGAATGTGTTTCTAACATACTTTGTCTTCTGGAGTGGCAAGTCATGGAAGAATTTGTCCTAGCTTTTCCCTGTGCTGAAAAGTAACTCTTATATTGAAAAGCAAAAATTGAAAGCTGTATTCCTGTCCCTGCAGTATAACCCTGTGTTGTGAACTGTGCTGCTACTCAGCAGCACTTTTTCCATGACAATAAGCAATTTATCCTGCCCTTAACTGTGGTTGTTGCTGTGTCTGCCCTTACTGCACTGTCCTGTAACCTCTGGGATGCAGGGAACACTCCCTTTACTTTGAGATACACACTCAAGCCTTTGGATTTATATGCCTTTTTGCTCTTTTTCTTTTACCTTTTTAAAAATAATATGAGATTGCAATTCTGGTTTGCTGTAACAGTGGGTAATCACCTTATTTGCACTATCTTTGAAATAATTTTCTCTCCTTTTCCACTCCATTTTCTTGTTGTCTTCCCACCCAGGTCTCCCTGTGGACCATCCCCAGCTCTCCTCCCTTGTGCTGAAGAGTCCCCTAGGCTTGACCCCAGCCTTTCAGGTGAACTTGAATGCAGTGACTCAGGGCTCATCCCCTCTGCTGAGCCCCGTCCTCAGCGATGCTGGCGGGGCCAGGATAGAAGAGGATGACGAAATGAAAAGGAAGGTAAGAGCATCGAGCTGGGGAACGATGCTGCCATGTGGGAGCTGTGCTGGGCACTGAAGGTGTGAGGTGGGAGCTGTGCTGGGCACTGAAGGTGTGAGGTGGGAGCTGTGCTTGCTGGGTGCTGAATGCTGATTGTGTTCTATTCTGTGGTGGCTGTGGTAAAACTCCAGTGCTGAAGGTTGGTCGGATGTGTTGTGCTGTTGTGGCAGGAGTCCCCCGTGCCCTCCTGGCATCTTCTTGTGTCTTCTTGGCAGGGCCACTGGGACCACCTCCCTCTGTTTTAGCAGGTGCAGTGTGTCAGGGAACTGTGTTCAAAATCCACCCTTTGTACCCCAGAATGGAAATGAGTTCAGGTTGGATATTAGGGAAAGGTTCTTCACCCCGAGGTTGATCTCTGGAACAGGTTCCCTAGAGTGAAGTGATCATGACACCAAGCCTAACAAAGATCAAGGAATATCTGGATGATACCCCTAGTCATATGGTTTATTTTCAGGTGGATCTGCAAGGAGTGGGGAGCTGGACACAATGATCCTCAGAGATCCTTATTTGTTAATGTATAAGCAGTTTGTTTCCTGGGTTCCTTCCTTTCCATGCAGTCTCGTCATGGTCTCATTGGTCCATCTCACCATATGTTGTTCCTCCAGGTCATGCTTTCTGATCATAACAGGACCTTTAGAGGGGTTCTGAGGTGTTCCTCTTGAACTGTGGAGGACCTGAGCTCAGTGTGAATTCTCTCACATCCATTTCATCATGGGCTTGCTCAGCAGAGCTGGCCGTGTTGTTGAAGTTGTCCTCTCCATGGCTGACCCTTCTGTCTGGAGAGAGGTGGACAGTGCTCTGGCCTTGCAGAAGCTTGAGTCTCACTTGCTGGAAAGAGGGGGACAAAAATGCCCCTGATATTTGCAGGTGCAGTGTGTCTCAAACCAGGAACAGCTTTGGGTCTTCAGGATGTGCTTTCATCTAGGTACTGCTCCATGCCTGGGCTGCTTTCTTCCTGCCTACCAGTGAGCACTGGTTGCTTTAACCAGGGACTCCCCCACATGATGTGGGGTTTTCCTCACCCCCATGTAGAGCTCAGGTTTTGCTGCATTTCTTCCAGTAGGATAAAGAAGTCCACCTAACAGTAGTGTTTCATGACCATTTTTCTGGAAGGCTCTCTGCTCTCCTTGCCTTGCTTGCAGAGAGGTTTGTTGTCTCTGGTGCTTGAGAAGGATCCAAGACCTTCCATTACAGTGCAAGGAAGGCTCCACTGTCCAAACTCAGTTCCTGTGGAGTCAGTGGCCACACTGGGATCTGCAGTTTCCATTTCCAAAGGAGAAGAAACCACCTTGTGTGATCTTTGCTTCTGCTCTTCTGCTTGCCCCATACAGTGTTCTGGTTGTCTTACCTCTGTCAGGATCAGGATCCTCAGGCAAGAAGGTCACAGGCCCCTGCTCTCTGGTGTCTTTACCACATTCTTGGGTGCCTCCAGGCACTTTTGTGGTGCTGTTGAGGAACACCCTTGGTGTGGACGTGGTGTGAGTAAGTGCTTGCCAGAGAGAGGAAGGTTTAACCCATAACTGGGAGCTGAGCTGCAGACAGCCCACCCGACTGGCAGCTTCCCTGTCTCATTTAGACTTTTTGAGGTGGAGTTTATAGCTTTGGCTGATCACTCTACTGTTAGTTTCCATAGTTATATTAAAAATAATTCCTCTCATTTATCCTTATAGCTTGGAAATAATGAGCAGAGACTGTGTTAGCTGACTTAAATGTGAAGCCCAACCCTTTCTGTCACATTCTGCAAGGTCTGGTGTTTTGGCAGCTTGTGCTCTCCTTCAGGCTGAAATCAACTTATGCAAGTGAGACTCCTTAGAAGGGAACTTTTTCTTGTATTGATCTTAAACTTGATAAACTCCTGAGTATTCCAAGGCTTTGATGTCTATTCAGAGACATTGTTTTAAGTGAGACAGATGCAGGAGGAAACAAGTGTTAAATTGGTTACATTTCACAGGAGCTTTACAGCTTTGTTGTACAAGAAAAATGTAATCTTGCAGTATCTCTCTGACTAGAGCTCTGATTTGAAGGTGATACTGCTGTAGTTCCACCTGGTTAATCAGGGTATGTTCTGCAAACTCTCCAGCCCTCACAAGGTGTGCTGTCTGCCCTTTGCTGCCTTGGTGCTGCTGGTCCAGTACTGATACCTTGAGAAAGATAAGGTTTTCTTCTTTCTTTTTAAATCACTGTGCTTTTCTTTCATCTTACTGGTAGATTTCTCCCTGTTCCTTTTCTAATGGAGGTTGGTTGTAGCAACCCACTTAAAAAAGGGCACTGAAGCTAGGCTTTTTGGGGGAGTTCCCCCACTCAGAGTTATTTTTAACACTCCTGAAGCCTGGTGTTTGAAGTGAAAAGTTAAACATTTTTGGCCATTACAAGTTCAGAGTAGAGCTCTTCACTCCCCACAAGCTGGGGTTGCTGCATCTGGTGAGTGTTGAAGGTTTCCAGGTGGATTATTTGTACATTATATGGTGAAACACCAATTTTTCCAAGTGGGGATATTTGCCTTCATGCCTGCTGTGGTTGTAGAAACATTTTCTTTGGACTCTAGAAGGAGACTGCCACCTCAGAGAGTTCTGGTGTTTGGCTTTTGAGGCATGAGCTGATTTTCTTTCCCCTTGCAGAGCCTGAGCAGTAGTGAAGGTGTTTGGCAGGGCCCCTGTGCACTGTGACAGCCTTTCCACTCCTCTGCTGCAGGGTCTGCCCAGCAGCTGCTGCCAGCACTCAGCACAAGGGATTCACTTAGGACTGCTGCAAGACTGAAAAAAAGCAAGTTAAGGGCACTAAATTCCACCAGGGAGCAATTTGGAGGGAGCAGGAACTTCTGAGAATAAACAGAAAAGGCTGATATGTTGTTGAGAGAGAAAGGAAGAGAAGATGTGTGGGAAAATAAAAGCCCTCTTGTGCCCCAGGTTAGTACACAATCAGCTGGAGAATGAAGCAGAAACCTGCAGAAATGTTCAGAGGTGGAGAAAAAAGTGATCTTGAGGCTATGAGAAGTGACAGGTTATGACCATGGTGTGTTTTTAGTTTTTAAAAACGTTCCCCTGTCACTACCTGCCTGTGTAGAAGTCATGCTGCCATGTTTTCACACACCTTCATGCTCTGTGAGATTTCAAAGAATGCAGTAAGATCCTGTACATAGTCCAGAAGGGGATGTTCCCAGAGCTGTGTAAGAACATCCCTGGTAGCAGAAACTCTCCTGTCATGTCAGGAACTGCTGAGGCTGGGAAATGAGATGGTGAAACTGTGTCACCTTAGGCTCCAGGGAGGCCAGAAAAATGATGTTGTTTGCTTTGGGAAAGGCTGCTTGTGAAGGATGCCCACTGAGGTTCCACAGCTTATGAGGCTGCAGTCAGGTAAAAAAGCCAAGATTAGGCAGGACTTTGCCTGACACTGTGTACCTGAGGCAGGTAGATTGAAGCTAAGGGGGTGGCTATGGAGTGAGTAGGAGTATGTCCTCTGGTTCCTCCAGGGAGGGGGCTGACATGTGGAACTACAATAACGAGCATAAAATAACCTGAAAAGAGACTAGACAGTGTCTCAGAATTAATTATTTGAGGATACACACCTCTAGGGATTCTCTGAACTCAACAGAGAGGTTATTGAGCAACCAGGAGAATGTCTCCTCCACGGGCAACATTGAGGTGGAGGATTGGGAAACACTCAGTAGCTGTGCTGACAGCACTGGAGGCATCTCAAAGTGACTCTATAAAGAGAATTTTGAATTAACTCACAACATACAAGGAAACAGAAGCAAGAATTTTCAAAGCAGTGTTTCCCTCAGGAGGGGCAGAGATGGAGGAGACCAAATTTTGCCATAACTCAGTGGCATTTGGCATGGAACTACAGCACAGCATAGTGAGCTAAGGAGACAAAGCAGTCCCTTACCCTGGAGAGTGACTAATTCTTGACACTTATCTTGAAGTGACACACTTCTCTTACCACCATTTCATTCCTTTCTTCTTCCATATCCATTCTGTCTTCTCTTTAAAGAGCAGCCCAGAGCAACCATGCAGCCAACAACTGCTGCAGTTTGATTTTCTTTTTTTCTTAGCTAATTAATGTGTTCTTCAAAGGAGTAGCCTGAATGAAAGCTGTAAGGGGAAATAAACAGTTTTGGAAAAGGACTGTTTGCAAATCTCTTGGGCTGTGTTTAGTTAGAGAAGTGTTTAAAAACTAGAAATCTTGGATTAAGTGTTTCCATATTTATGTAAAGTGCTCCCTTGATTTGAGATGGAAGTTCATGTAATGGAAATGTCCAAGGCCAGGCTGGACAGGGCTGGGAGCACCCTGGTGTAGTGGAATGAGATAAGCTTTAAGGTCCCTTCTAACCTAAACCACCTGTGATTCTATGATAATTGACATATAATTGCCATTATTTTTTAATACTCTTACAATATAAGGAATATTTATTGTAAAATCAGTATTAGGGAATGTGATACTGAATAAAGAGATGTCCTGTTAGTAATGAGCTTCTCCATTTGCACTCAGCAAGGGAAAGTGGATGTAAGGTTTGAGCTGATGGCCAGCAGGAACTAGAGGCTTGTGTTTCAGTACTTGCTGATGGCTGTGTGTCCTTTCAGCGCTGCCCCACGGACAAGGCATACTTCATAGCAAAGGAGATCCTTGCCACAGAACGCACCTATTTAAAGGACCTGGAGGTTATTACGGTGGTAAGTGGGTTTGACTTTATTTCTCTTCCCTTTTTTGGACATATTTGTGATTGTTAGGTTGGAAAAACTTGGAATTTTTTCTTGTGATGTAGCATACTCCATGAGCCAAGTAGCTGTCCCCTTCCTTGTTGCGTAGCTGCTTCTGTGGGAGAGCAGGTACCTTCTCTGGACTTCCATCATTTGCTCCAGCAGCTACATCCTGTGCCATCCTGATGACTTAGGCAAACTTTTGGTCTGAAGACTGTGAACAAAGAAAGCCTAAAAACGTTTTGCATTCAGTTTCAGTGATATCTGCCAGCTCTGCTTATAACCTGGCTGTCTTCTCCGTGGTTTTCCTTGGGAAGCTTTTACCCTTGGGAAGCTTTTAGCCTTGTGATCTGTGAGCAGATGACAGTTGCAAAGGGCGTCGAACACATGGTGGTCTGAAGAGTTTCTTGTTTTGTTGCTTCTGTTTCTTCCTCCTCCTTTCACCCAGAATAGACAAGTGAGTCCTGGTATGGAGGGCAGCATGAATTTCTAGTTCATGTGCTTCTAAAAGAGCTTTTTTGTTCATGAGCTCCATGTTTGAGCACTGTGACTGTTGCCTTTCTGTAAGCTGTTGTTTTAATTTCATTAAAGAAAAGCTTGAGTCCCTTAATGCTGCGTGGCCTCAGTGGAGGTGTTCTCTGCAAGCTCATTGAGCACCATCTCACTCCAATTCCTCCTACAGGCAACTTCCCAGCACTTCTAAAAGGAGGGGGAATCTCAGAGGATTTTTGTAATATCCCCATCCCTGCCAGAAAGTGGGGAAGCGGAAGCGATAAAGGTTGGAATGTGACCTGCAACGAGATGTCTTCAGCTGAGTAACTTGCACAGGGCTCCAGGCCCATGAGAGCAGTTTTATCTGCCTGGGGCAGCCACTGGGTAACTGACTGTCACTCAGCTGTCCCCAACCATCCCATCATTGCATTCAAAAACAAGCTTGTGCCCAGAGCCAGCCATGGGCCTCATCTTCCTCATATTTGGCAAGGAAAAAAATCCCATCTTTTCATTTTTCACAAATTACGTCTTCCCTAAATATTTCATCTTCCTTCCTGCTGTTTTCCCTGTGCATACTTTCTCCTCCCCCATCACTACAGGAGCAGGAATTTTCATACTGACAATGAATTTCTGAGACAGAGAAGTTGATGGCATTTTCTGGTTTTCTGGCAGTGGTTCCGCAGTGCTGTGATCAAGGAGAATGCCATGCCAGAGGGCCTGATGACACTGCTCTTCTCCAACATAGACCCCATCTATGAGTTCCATCGAGGCTTTCTGAAGGAGATTGAACAAAGGCTCTCACTCTGGTAAGTGAGCAGGGGACCTTTTTCTGCATCCTCATTTCAAAACCAGACTACAGTTGGTATTTCTACAGCAATAGAAGCAAGGAGAAACCCTTTATGAAATTAAAGCTGTTAAAAAAGTACAAACTACATTGCACAAAGCCCATTTTCCAAGCTTTGCCTTGTATATAACACCCTGTAGTTGTATGACTTGTGCACCAGACCAAGGATTTTGTAATCACAGAATCATTTAGGTTAGAAAACACCTTTAAGATCATCAATTGTTGATGTAATCTGATAGTGTCTTCTCAAGCCTTAGAAAAAGGAAGGAACACAAGATCAAAAAGATGATGCATGTGTTTTTTCCACACCTTCCAGTTGAAGAATCTCCAGGTGAAAATCTAGGAAACATTTTTGTGATTAAGGTGGGAGTTTGGTTCTTGCAATGCAGTTTATTTCACAGATGATGTTTTTAGTCTTTTAAACTTTGTATTATTTTCTCCTGACATGTTATATATTACTGTATAACTACCTTTCAAAAGGAGGTGGTCAACATAAACAAAAATAAATTCACAAAAATCAGGTGGGGTAGTGTTATGACATTTATGTGGAGGTCTGAAACATAAAACTCCCAACTAGACTTTCACACAAGTCTAGCTCTCTCTAGCCCTCTCTAGCCCTTTCTCAGTTTTTTTAAGCATGTCTTTGTGTTTGCTGTTCTGTGCAGCATCCATATCTAATGTACCCAGTTTTCCATCTGAACAGTGAAATAGGAATGTCAGATGCCTAAAGGCTGTCACGAATTACAAAGGGAGATGGAGGGAGAAAACAGGAATTTCTTGATCCCCCATGTATGTTGCCTTCTTCTTTCCTCCTTGGGTGTGTTCCAGGGAAGGCAGGAGCAATGCTCACCTGAAGGGCGATTACCAGCGCATCGGCGACGTCATGCTCAGGAACATGCGCACTCTGAAGGTAGGTGCAGGATTCAAGACATGGAATTTGGGGATTATTGGGGTGTTCTGGTTTTTGTTTTGTCAAGGATCAGAGCTCAGGGTTAGTATTTCCATTAAGCACAGAATCCCAGGATGGTTTGGGTGGGAAGGGACCTTAAAGTCCATCTCATCCCACCCCCACACCTTCCATTCACTGCACCAGGGTGCTCCAAGCTCTGTCCAGCCTGGCCTTGGACACTTCCAGGGGTCCAGGGCAGCCACAGCTTCTGTGGGTACCCTGTTCCAGGGCCTCACCACCTGTTATGGTCTGGTTCTTAAAATTATTAGAAATGCCCCTGCTTTAATTGAGGTGCAAACGAGACCATATGCCAAAATCAATAGTATGGGCTTTATTTAATAGTAAGTATTAGAGAGAGAAGAAGGAAGAGAAAGAAATGGAAAAGAGGTGGGGGGACAAAAAGAGAGGGACAGAGACAGATTTAAGAAAATATCACCACTCCATGCATCCCACCAGTGTCGTGATGATCCTGTCCAGCTGGTCTTCTTGGTGGTGAGGGTCCCCCAAAACCCACAGAATCCAGTGGATTAATATATGCTCAGGCCAGGTGGAATGCCCAGGTACCTCCCCTTGAGGGGGGCAAGTCTGACACAGTCTGCTGCAGCAGACTGAATCACTTTGCATCCCGTGCAGTGCTGTGGTGCAAGCCATAGGAATGACTCTGGGGAGCACTTTGGGGGGCCTTGGTGGATTATGACACCCCCCAGCTGCCTCCCACATGCATCCCCATGGATGTGGCCTACCTGGGGTTGGGGGCTTTTACAGCTGATCCAGTGTGTGTAAGGGAGGATGGTGTTCACTGCCTCTGACCAGAGGTTTCACCACACACCCAAAACTCTCCTCCTCTCCCCTTTGTTGGGGGGTTCTGTGCAAACCTGACCTCTTGGGCTATGGCCTCCCCCACCCAAACCCAGCCAGGAATGATTTTCTGCTGGGCTGGGCTTTCTTGGGCAGGCATTCTTTTCCCTCTGCCTTGTTTACTTCTCCCTAGACCCATGATTATTGAATAATAGTGTTCCCTTTATCTTATCAAGGCATCTTAACTCACAGTCCAAAGTTCCAGCCAGGCATCTTCAGGGAGGGCTGGGCTTCTGTGGCTGTAGCTTCTTTATACAGTTTTGCCATAGCAGGCAAAAGGTTCCTAACAATGTTTAAGCCATGAACTATCAGATTCTAGTATCTGACACCACCCTCACAGAGAAGAATTTCTTTCCAATATCCCATCTAAACCTATTCTTTTTCAGTCAATCTTGATGTAATTTGCAAACAGTTATTGTTGAGAAACAATTAAAAAAGAAAGAATAATAAAATAATTGCAGGAAGGTTTTGTATTACTGTTGCTTATTTAGCCACCTACATTTACCTTGAGAAAAGGTGTTTGTTGGTTATTCAGCAGAAAACAAAGAAAAGTTATTTATTTAGCTCCCTTATTGAGACCTTGATTCACAAGGTTATTTAATTTAAAAATACACAGAGTTTTAAAGGCAGAATAATTTCTTCTGAAATGAAGTCAACTTTATTTGGAGCAGAGTGCCTATGTGGGACAGTTACATTAGTGCTGCAGTAGTGGAGTAATTATTTAATTAAAACCAGTGGCTTGAATGGGAGTGCAGGAGTGTGGGACTGCTGTTTCCACTACCACATTTGGTATTCCCAGCAGGCACAGGCACAGTGCCATACAGACACCTATTTTGACCTCGACTGGGAGCTGCCTGCCACTTCCTTTATGTTATGCAAGACTGTTTTCCTTTGATCCAAGTAACTTTTTGTCCAATTCCACAGGAGTTCACCAGTTACCTGCAGAAGCACGACGAGGTCCTGACGGAACTGGAGAAAGCAACCAAACGCCTCAAGAAGCTGGAGATGGTTTATAAGGAGTTTGAGCTGCAGAAGGTTTGCTACCTGCCCCTCAACACCTTTCTGCTCAAACCCATCCAGAGACTGATGCACTACAAGCTGATCCTGGGGAGGCTGTGCAAGCACTACACAGCAGAGCACCGGGACTTTGCTGACTGCCGGAGTGAGTGAGCACCCAGCCGTGTCCTGCTGGCAGCACCCCTCCCCATGCACATCCAAAACTCTGCCTGTGCCCTGGGGAGACAAGATTATAGACTCATAGAATCTCACAATGGTTTGGGTTGAAAGGGACCTTAACACTCATCTCATTCCCCTTCCACCATGGACAGGGATACTTTTACTCTACCGGGATGCTCAGAGCCCCGTCCAGCCTGGCCTTGAACACTTAGGTTCATTTATATTCAGTTATGTCCACAAATTCAATGGAAGTGCTTCTTTTTCCTGGCATTCCAGGAAGTTGTTTTCTCATGATGGATCCCAATGCTTCAACCAAAGCTGGAAAATTAGTCCTTTTCTTGTCTCCTAGCAGGAAAAAAAAAAAAAGAGTTTTTTTTACAAAGTTTTTGTCATTTAGATGTAAAAATGTGACCAAAAAATGCTTGTTTTGTAGCATCAGAAGCATGTGTAGTAAATTCCATTCATGACAAAGTAATCTTTGGCAGAAATAGTTTGGTTTTGATTTTTTTACTTTCAGCTACATGGTAAATACTTTTTGTTTAAGCAAAATCTGGGATACACAATGATCTCCAGAAGCATAGGAAATGCTGTGAAGTCGCTTGCTCTATTTACCCTCCTCTAAAATACACTTAAGTTGGCAGTTGGACTGGGTGATCATTCTAGGTCCCTTCCATATGAACCATTCTGTTCTAAAATTGGCTATAAATTTCAGATCTAAATTTCAGATTCAGTTTTCCAGGGGTGAAATGGGTGGCCTGGGATGCTCTGCTCTGGTCCCATTGGTGCTGTTCCCACACAGACGCGCTGAAGGAAGTCACAGAAATGACCTCCCAGCTGCAGCACAGCCTCATCCGCCTGGAAAACTTCCAGAAGCTTACAGAGCTGCAGCACGACCTGATTGGGATAGACAATCTCACAGCACCTGGCAGGGTAAGTGCCTCTGCTTAGTTTTGAGAGCCTTTATTGGTTTTATTTCCAAGGAAGTGCCTTTGAAGCATGGATTTGCCATCGCTGCCCCTCTGGTCTGTGGGAGAACTGTAAAGGCTTCATGTAACTGTCTCTTAGTGAATGCCATGGAGGATGGGATCCTCACCTTGGTGATACTCTGAGGAATAGATCAGAAATGCTTCTGCTTAAACTCTGGCTGCAGTTTTGTGTTTCCAGTATGATACTGGGCATACTGGGGTGTGGTGCTCTGTGCGTGAGCGGGAACTGGTGTGTCGTACTGGAAATCCACTGCCAGCTCTGCTTGTGTCTGCCTGGTGCCAGCTCAGAGAATGGAGGGATGGTGAGAGCCACAGCACTGGGCTAAAGTGGTGTGGGTGCCTCTGAATTGCAGGAGTTTGTGCAGTTCCTGCCTGGATTTTTGTTTCTTTGTTTTCGATAGACGTACTGGGCATAAATACAGGAGCATCGCATGTGCTTTGGGGATGCTATGGCAGTCACTGCAGTGGGATGTAAGTGTGATAGGTGAACTGCTGCTGTCCAACAGGAATTCTGCTTCTTTCCCTTCTCTTCCTTCACTGATTCAAATGCTGACTGCAGCAAGGAGCTGATTCATGTCACAAAAAAGGAAGGAAAGTATCATCGGGCCTCTAAGAAATCTGTTAGTGATCACTGCTGGGCACCAATCAACATCTGTGTTCTCTGGGATGAAAATAAAACTCCCTTGAACCAGGAGAGATCAAACATTGTCTAACTCTTTCTTTTCTGCAGGAGTTTATCCGGGAAGGTTGCCTGTACAAGCTCACTAAGAAGGGCTTACAGCAGCGGATGTTCTTTCTGGTGGGTGTTGCTTCTGACTTCTATAAACCCAAAGTCTTCAAGATAAAGTTGTTGGGGAAGTGTGTTTTCATGTGCTTGTGTTGAAAATCAGCACCTGAGACTGAAAACTCACTCTAAGCAATGTTTCTAGAAGGTGTGGCTGTGGCACTACTCTCTGGTCAACTTGGTTTCTTAATGACGCAGAGTTTTAACAGAATTAAAAAATTTAATTTCCTCTCTTACAAGTAAACAAAAGAGAGGTTTGAAGGGTAGTTGGCCAAACTGACTGAGAAATGGCATCTTTCATGCATCTACAGTGGCCTTTAAACAACAGATTTTTAAGGAGATGTAAAAAAATCCTTGGCCCTGCCTGCTGCTTTCAGAACACTGATTGTTCTCTTCATGCCTTTGCAGTTCTCAGATATGTTACTGTACACAAGCAAAGGGGTCACAGGCACAAATCAGTTCAAAATCCACGGACACCTCTCTCTGCATGGCATGTTGGTAAGTGGTTCCATGTTGCATCACAGGGTTAAGGAAATGGCTTTGCCTAAGGCAGGTTGAGGAATTCCTTCAGGGCACAAGGACCAAAGCCACAAAATGCTCCAAGGTAGGTCTCAGCAGCAATTGGACCTTGATGTGTGTCAAACAGAGCTTGCTTTATCTGCAGGTGATGAGTCTGTTCCTTCCACATTAGCAAAACAGCTGGAGCACACCCTGTTGCCCATTCATTTTCACACTGCTATGAGAGGCTGATCTGGAAACAGGGATTTATTTACCCTGCTGTTTTGTCCCCCTGCACATACTTTGGCATGTAATCAATCCTCCTGCCTCCCCACACCTTTTCTAACAGGATTGTTCTTTCTGTCCTTGGTTTGCAGCTGATAGTGCTCGACCCTCCGGTAAGTGACGAGCCAAATCTGCTCCAGCCCCTTCCTCTCCTTGCCCTGTTGGAAGTGGTGTCGTGCCCCTGCAGTAGAAACACATCATAGATTTTCATATAGAGCCAAAATAGACTTGAGAGTAGGTGGTATTCATCAAAGAGTTGTTGTTCTGCACTTCCTGCCACTGGGTTGGAATCCTCTTTGACTCCAGTCCCAGCCAGCACAGGACAGTTTGGGTGTTTATTGGTGACTGAGCACTGATGAGAAAAATCTTTGTTTTTCCTGCAGGTGGAGGAGAGTGAGAATGAATGGTCTGTCCCACACTGCTTCACAATCTATTCTGCACAGAAAACCATAGTGGTGGCAGCCAGGTAATCCTAGTTTTCCTGTGGCTTTGATGGATTCCTTCTCCAGAAAGTTACTGCTCAAGTGGTTCAGAGCCTCAGGGGTGTTTAATGCATCCTCTGGACTTCAAAATAAGCCCAGGAGTCTTCACAACTCCTTTTTCAGTGTTGAATTTTGGGAAGGAGTAGTTTATCCTGGGCTGATCCCCAGCGTGGGCAGCAGGAAAGGGATTTGGATTCTGCCCCTCGGCCCCACTCAGGTGAGACCCCACCTGCAGAGCTGCCCCAGCCCAGCACAGGAAGGACCTGGAGCTGCTGGAGCCCAGAGGAGGCACCAGGATGATGAGAGGGATGGAGCAGCTCTGCTGGGAGGAAAGGCTGAGAGCTGGGATTGTTCAGCCTGGAGAAGAGAAGCTTTGGGGTGACCTCACTGTGGCCTTGCAGTGCCTGAAGGAGCTGACAAGGAAGATGGAAAAATATTTTGGACAGGCCTGTAGGGACAGGACAAGGGGGAATGGCTTCCCACTGCCAGAGGGCAGGGTTAGATGGGATATTGGGAAGGAATTCTTACCTGTGAGGGTGGTGAGGCCCTGGCACAGTTGCCCAGAGAAGCTGTGGCTGCCCCTGGATCCCTGGAAGTGTCCAAGGCCAGCTTGGACAGGGCTTGGAGCAGCCTGGAACAGTGGGAAGAGTCCCTGCCCTCATGGGGTGGGATGAGATGAGCTTTAAGGTCCCTTCCCACCCAAACCCTCCTGTGATTGTGTTTCTGTCTGACCCAAAACACAAACAGCAGCAATAAGTTTGCCATTGTGTTTGTTTATTTGGGAGTTGCCAGTGTCGTCCTTCAAACCACTTCAGGAGACAAAATCTAAACATACAAATATTTTAGAGACTCAAAGGAATTAAAATTCAGAACATGCAAATTGCTGTGAGGAGGGGAGAGTTCCTGCAGAATCTCATGGAGGAAGCTGGGGAGAGGAAAAATTAAAAGCTGATTTGGAAATAAAACCAATCCCTTTTCAGCCTGAATTATCCCTGGGCAGTGAGTTTGGTGCCTTTTTGTAATTAGGATGTCTCCTACACCTGGTGTCAGGACCAGCTTTAGGAATTCTTGTCTTTCTGCAAGTCTGCTATGAAAAGGTAGCTGGAATCAGGAATGCCAGCAATGCAGGGTGGGAGCACTAAATCTCAACCTTAAATCATAGGGTTTTTTACTGCCTGGTGACCTGTTCTTGAAAAATAACCACTACAGGATATTTATAAATCAGGTGTGTAATGGCACAGGAGCCAATACATTTGGTATGCAGATGTATTTTTTTAATTCCAACCCTACACCTGAGAATGCAATTTTTTTTTAAGATCAACCATTTCTCAGCAGCTGTGAGTCATAAGGTGCTTGAAAGATTGCTAAATTTAGAAAAATAAATAGAATTTTACCTTGTCATGACTTTAAGATAGCTCAAAGGTTACCTGTCAAAAGTAAAAAATGCTGCTAGGCTTAGGCCATGTGTGGAATTTTCAGTCTTAATTAAAAACTTCCAGAAAAAAAGAGATGGTTACCAAAACAAAGAATTGTTGTGGTTGTGTCTAAAGCCAAACCTTCCACTGTTGCATCCCCGTGGATACAGATAACCTTGAGGGCTGTGAAGGTCTCACCTTGTAGTGGATCCTGGGAGGGGGGAAGGAAGTTTCCTCTGCCTGTGCTCTGGGTTTTATTTGCTTGAGATGTCAGGTACATCCCAGATGCCCTTTAAAAGATGGGCTGTGCTTCAAAAAAACCATGGCTCATATCCCCCATCTCCAGAATTCCTCTCCTGACCCCTGCCCGCTGTCTGCTCATTTTATTTGCTGTAGAGTGCAAGTGTTTAATTGTTAGTTTAGTCTTGTTTCAAGGCTTGAATATAGAGGTGGAGGCTGTGTGAGGTCAGTTTCCTCTCTGGAAAGCTCCTGCTTTGGAGGAATTCTAATTTTGGTTTTATTTATCTAATGGAAGGATACTGTCCCTTGTTGTGGGCAGTGACCTGTGCCTTCAGCACACGGGCACAGCTCTGGGCTGGCAGATCCCCATTCCCCCTGCTTCCCTTGCAGTACCCGCCTGGAGATGGGCAAGTGGATGGAAGACCTAAATGTGGCCATTGAAATGGCCAAGAAATCTGCTGAGAAATCTGAGATGCTTCTGGAAAACTCCGTGTGCAACCGCTCCAACAGTAAGTGGTGTTCCCTGCCTCCTCGAAAAGCAGCAGTTGTCCTGTCCTTTCTGCTTTTCCTTTTGTGAGTTTGATGACATAAATGACATTTTTTTTATAATTCAGGTGATAATGGAGAATCTATTGGGTTTTGGTTTTAATCAAAAGAGTTACACTTGTCTTCCTAGTCTGATGTTCAAGGTAGCTTTAAACACAGCAGAGATGCTCCCATTGCACAGCTGTTAATTTTATAAGGTTCTTAAGTCACCCTTTACATAGATTTTTCTCAGTTTAACCATGTGGTGAGTTTTTTGGTCCAAAATGTAGTGTCTCTGGAGGTCAGCTTTACAGCCCAGTATTCCTCTGCCTGTCTGGTGGTGTTATGGCTGTGCTGAAACATGGAGTATTTTTTCTTGGAGACCTCTGCTCTGTTCCTTGACTCAAGATGAAGTGTGGTCATTTTTGTTTGTCTGACACACCACTGACTCAAACCAGTCTGTGATTTATTCTAGTGGAAGGTGTCCCTGCCCATGGCAGGGGGTTGGAACCAGAGGAGCTTTAAGGTCCCTTCCAACCCAGACCATCCTTTGATCCCGTGAGTCAGCTGCCCAGGCAGAGCTGAGTAATGAAACCCAGACTGATGTGCTTAGAGTGGTCTTAGGAACTGTAAACCAGTTCAGCTTGACAAACTTAAACTGGACCGTGGCAAGAGAAAACCACCTTTCTCAGGAATCCCAGCTTCTCTTGCTTTTTGTACTGCATGGTTTTCTTCAACCACTACCCAATTCTCCTCCCCCAGGATCCTCTGATGAGGTCTCTGTAGAACAGGAGTCCGAAGATGACATTCACTCCTCTCGTAGCTCCTTGGACAGGCAGAGCCACCACCGTGCCAACACAACCATGCACGTGTGCTGGTACCGCAACACCAGCGTCTCCATGACCGACCACAGTGTGGCCGTCGAGGTACCGAGGGCGCAGCGCTGGCCCCGCCCTGTCCATCCCGCCCCGGCCCGGCCTCCCGCTCGGCCTGGGCCGCGGGTCTGTGTCCGGGGAGAGCGGGGCCATCCGGCGCCGCTGCGTGCTGCCCCCTCTGCCTGTCTGTGTGTCCGCACTCCGCTCTCCGTGCAGCAGGGCTTGGCTTCGGCAGCCGCACCGACGCGGGGAAGGTTGAAAGGAAACCCAGGGTATCCTGGGGCTGAGTGGATCCCTTGGGTTTCAGCCTGCTTGCTGGAGGACTGAGCATCCCCTGTGCTGGGCACTGCTGATGCACCTCAAATGCTGGGGTCAGTTTTGGGCCCCTCAGGACAAGGACAGTGAGCGGCTGGAGCATGTCCAGAGAATGACAGTGGAGCTGGGGGAGGGTCTGGAGCACCACGAGCAGCTGGGGGGCTCAGCTGGAGAAAAGGAGGCTCAGGGGGCACCTTCTGGCTCTGCACAACTCCCTGAAAAGAGAGTGCAGCCAGGTGGGGGTTGGGCTCCACTCCCAGGGATCAAGGGGCAGGACAAGAGGGAGTGACCTCAAGCTGCACAGTGGAGGTTCAAGTTGGGAATCAGGAAGAATTTCTTCATGAAAAGAGTGGTTAAGCACTGGAACAGGCTGCTCAGGGCAGTGGTGGGGTCACTATCCCCAGAAATGTTCAGAGAATGTGTGGATGTAGCACTTTGCCAAATTGTTCAGTGGGATTTGGTCAAAGGTTGGACTTGATGATCTTGGAGGTCTTTCCCAACCTTAATGGTTCTATGATTATAATGGTTCCCTATCCATGATATTCTCCTTTAGAGATTGACTGTGTTGTACTGAGCTCTGGTTAGCTGCTGTACTGCACCCAGAATTAAGAAGAGGGAATTCAGCTGGAATTCTCTGCCCTTCCCTCGCTGGCAGGACTGAGCAGCATCATTTTATGCTGAGCAGAGATGTTTATTATGTGCCCACAGAGGTGTCCAAGGCCAGGCTGGATGGGAGTCTGAGCAACCTGGTCTAGTGGAAGGTGCCCTGCCCATGGCAGGGGTTGGAACCACATCAGCTCCAAGGTCCCTTCCAACCCAAACTTTTTGGGATTCTGTGAGCCACCAGTACCTACCTCTTGCTGTTACTCACAGTGCAAGGCAGCACTGGTGGCACATTTGGGCACTGAATCCTGCAGATTTTGAGACTGATCAGTTCAGCACTCCTTACACTGCTTGCACCAACTCTATGGTTGTACTGTAGGCAGCAGTTTGGCAGGGTAGGACACCTTCCTGGAGGCTGGCATGCTTGGAAGACTTCCAGAAGTGGGAAGGAGCCTAAATAACATGGAGAGAAAAAGGAGGTCACTAACCTGACAAAAGCAATGGGGCAGGGGGCTGCAGCATGAGTCTGTGCCTGCCTGTCCTGCTCTGCTCTTGAGGCACTTATTTAACTGGAGCTAAAAGGTTTGGCACTGGAGCTCCTGTGTTTTTCTGATAGGGAGACCTTGTGGATCAGCTTGGTAGGGGAAGTGCTGTAGATGTGACCTGGGCTTGAGGTACAGACCCTGGGCACTTGAGCTGGCTTCTGTTGTGGCTTCTGTTGGAGGGGACAGGCCTTTCCCTGCTGACACCTTGGGAAAGACACCAGTTCACAGTCCTGTGCATGGATAACAAGCCCACCCTGCTACAGGTTCTGGGATTCATGTGTGAGTTCTTGCGCTCGCTCTCACTCTGATCTGTTCCATGTTCTAACACCATCATTTTTTTCACAATCCATTTTCCTTTCACAGCCACCTTTCTTGCATCACTCCTCTCACCCTAACGTTCTGTTTTTCTCTTTCTCTCCCCCTTTCTCTGCTCAGTTTTCTGCTCTCTTGCTGTTTCTCCAGAGCTTCCTCCTCGCTATTTGCTGGGCCAGGCCCAACGGCCCAACACAATCACCCATGTTTGTTGGTACCGGAACCAGAGCCTATCCCTGTCTGATTACTTGTGCATGATCCAGGTAAAGATGCCTCTCACATTTTGTGCTGGTGGGGAGGAGCCATGGGATGCCCAGGAAAATGTCCAGCTTCCTAACTGCTCACGTGAGGATCCTCGTCCTCAGAGGCAGACGTGTACCACTGCCTTGTTAAGGCAGGATTTCCTCCTGTTTATGCCTCAAAAAAATGATTCTCTCTGTAAATCTGCCACGTAGCCTGTCTTTTTCTCAAATTAGAAAATTCCTGCACTGTCATTCTGTGCCATAGGTTTCCCTACCCTGCTGGCTGACTCCAAGGCAGTGGTGTTCCCCTTCCACACCGCCTTTGCTTCGTGTAGCTGCCACGTGTTGTTTATCTCCCTGTTCCCTGCAGTCCTCTGTTTCCTCTCCTGCTTTATTTCCCTCCTCACACAGTGTGTTCCTTGTGGGTTTTCTGCATGTAAGGAAGGGTGGCTGAAAGGGATGGACCCTGGTGGCTGTCACCATACCTGGGAGGCCTTTGGCACCAGGGAGCAGGAGCAGCACTGCGCTGTTCACCTGCAGCAGGATGGCAGCCTGTCATTTCATGGGAGTCCTCTTCTCCTCCTGTGCCAGAACCAGCTCTCTGGGTATTTGCTGAGGAAGTTCAAGAACAGCAATGGCTGGCAGAAACTGTGGGTCGTCTTCACCAACTTCTGCTTGTTCTTCTACAAGACACACCAGGTGGGCAGGTGTAGGTGAGGGGATGATGGTCAGGGTGTTGGGGGGACCTGGGGATCCTTGGCTTTCAGCTCCAGGGGCAAATCACTGCTGTTTGAGGAGAGTAACAAGGGGAAGAGGAGGAAGTTCATAATGAAGCTGGTCTCTGAAAGGCTGTGGGCACTTCTTGTGGAATTTAATCAGAATTTCCAGTTCTGATGGTACTGACCTTCTGTGGGTGAGGGGGAAACATCTCCTCACACAGTGACTAAAGGATGTGAGTGATGCAGCAGCCCTTGGGCCTTCTTTGCCCACTTCCCTCTGTGCTGGGCTTTAGCTCTGCCTGACAGGCTCCAGGGATTTTTCTGTCCACGGTGCATTCAGCACCTGCTTGATAATGATCCATGGTGCAGTGCAATCTTTTCATCTTATTAACCAAATAAACTGTGTTAACCCAGTAACTGGGTTATTCTGGCTTCTTGCCTTGAGGTCACATTTCTTTTGTGAGGGTTACTACACCTTTTTTGTGAGATCTGTGCTTCGAGTTCCACAGAAAGGGTGCAGAGAAGGAGGAGGGAGCCCAGGAGGCAGCGTTGGGCAGAGCAGCAGAAGCAAATAACTATAAAAAAAATGAAAGGAGTTGGGGGAAGGTTTAATTATAAGCTGTTGGTGGCCTTGCAGAAGAGTCCTGTTGTCTCCTGAACAAGAGTGCACAGCCCTCACCTCACGGGCTGCATGGCAGGGGTGCCTTGCACTCAGGGCTGGGCTCTTGGGCTCTTGCAGGATGATTTTCCCCTGGCCAGCCTCCCCCTGCTCGGCTACACGGTCAGCTGCCCTGTGGAGGCAGATGGGATTCAGAAGGATTATGTCTTCAAGCTGCAGTTCAAGTCCCACGTGTATTTCTTCAGGGCTGAGAGCAAATACACCTTTGAGAGGTAATTTTCTATGTCTTGGTTTATAACCTGCTTTTAACTCAGTGGTTGGTCATCCCATCCTCTCTTTCCTCTTAGTCTGAGTGATCCTCCAGCACATTCTCAGGAATAACATTCCCTCCTTCTCCCCACCAATGATATTTGGAGATCCCTGCCCTGGCAGAAGCCTCCTCTGTGTGTGGCAGGGCTGGGGGTACACCTAGAGCTGTGAGCTGTGCTTTGTGCCAGGAGTCTGGGGCTTCCTGGGAGCCAGGGAGGAATGTGGGAGGGGAAGGGCTGTGGGGTGCTCAGCTCCACCAGCTCTTTGGGAGTCAGATTTCCAGGTTCTGTAAAGAGTTTTTTGGTTTTTATTTTCCATCTCTGGGAGCAGAAGTTGTAACACGAAGCTGAAAGCAACAAGTGCAGGGCTCCTTTTCACTTCTCTGGTTTCTCTGTAATTACATTTTATTATTATCCTCTATAATTACAATTAATTGCTCTTAGGGGCTTCCACAGAGGGTCCAAACTGTGTGTGAAATGCACCAGGTACAAAACTTGCTGCTGTGTTGAGAACCCTTGCACTGGGTGCCGTGCCAGGTCACATTGGTTGTTTTGGAATGTGATTTTGCTGAGATGTCACATGTCCCCCTTCCTTGGAGAGTGTCACACTTTTGAACAGCTGAGGTATCAGCTACCTGAGCCATAAGTTGTGGTCTTCAATGCACTGGGCTCATGTAGGGATTTCAAGGGAAGAATGAACAATTCACAGTGGATTTGTCCTGCATTTTTCACTGTTGCTTTGCTTTCTTCCACATGAGCAAGGCTGTTACCTATTTCCTAATTTATTGTTGAGGAAAGCAGTAATTATTGTCAGCTTGTCATTCTTGATAACATTGAGGAGAGAACACAGTGAGCTCTCATGAGAGCTCTCTGGAGCTCAGAGCACTGCAGACTTACTTGGACAGGCAACCACGTTCTGCAGGGTATTTGCCACATCTCCAGCTGTCCCTTGGAAGAGTTAATTTTCCAGAAGACTTGTAAAAGAAAGAAAATGGCTGTTTTGGGAGGTTTGGGAAAAGGGTACAGCTCATAACAAAGGACAAGATTACCTGTGAGCGAGGGTTAAGCATTTCTCATGTCTTTTCTTGGCAGGTGGATGGAGGTGATCAAAAGAGCTACCAGCTCTCCAGCCAGGTCGAGCCTGCTGCTTCCCAAGGAGAAGGACACTCACACAGACTGATGTGGGGCAGAGCTGGATCTCTGCTGGCAACACCAACAAAACAAGCAGGTGGGAACAGGAGTCTCTGGAGTTGACAAAGCAAAGACCCAGGAGGCTCATTCCCCCCAGTAGGCAAAGTGGGAGCGAGGGGGCTGCAGACAGGGGTCACATCCACTCCCAATGGTGTGGAAGAGGGTCAGGTCTGTTCCAGCTGAACCTACTTAGAGAGAGCCCAGCAACAGCAGTGCTGCAGTGCACACACATCGTGGAAGGGTTCTTGTTCCATCGTACCTGTACAGCGACACCTCTACCTGCCCTGAGGGCAGGTTCCACCTTCTTTTTACATTTTGACAGGATGATCAGCACACATGGGAGAAACCAGCAGCTTCCAGTGCTGTAGCTGGCTGGCAGCAGTGGGTGCCAGGGCTCTCACACACCCTCTGTGCTGGGTGCTCCGTGGGGCTGGTGGCACAACCCATCCTGCTGCTGTCACCATCAGCCTGCTGGCATAGCTGCCTCAGACAAGCAGGACCACACCACGTGTGGGCTTGCACACAGCTCATTCTGAACAGACACTGCAGCTCTCCCAGAACAGCTCTGCTCCTCGGGAGCTGCCAAGGCAGCAGCTTTCCAGGCAAGCAGGAAGACTGAGTCTCTGCTGAGCTGTCGAGGTGTTGGTGTATTGTGGATCGGTGCAGGGGGGTGCATGGTTTGTCCTCTGAACTCAATCACTACTCTGATTTCACAGCTCCAGTTTCTTTATCCTGTAGTAGGAGTTAAGTAAGGCATGGGATGGCAAACACTCTCCACTCTGGTGTGGGTGATGTTTTCAAGGCATTTAAGCCCTGTAGGAGAGCAAGCCCCTGAAAGTCACTGTTGCTTGTGCTTTTGTCATGCAAAGACTTCTGAAAATCCCTAATCTTCTATTCCAGTTCGGGGTGGGATCCATCTTCTGTTTCTCATGAAGGTGTAAAAGTCACTGGATTCCAGATGGAGCATTAGTGTCTGTGGACTCTATTAAATTTCTGTATTAAATCTGAGATGTTTGCAGCTTGTTCTCTTTCACAAAGCTGTCACCTTTGGGTGCCTCCACAGAAGGACTGACACACGCTAAGTGCCACAAGATGCTGTTGGACGTGGCTTTGATGGGCTGTGGGGACTCTGGTTTATATTAGATAGAAAAGTGTTTGTGTACTAACAGAAGGAACAATGCAGTGAAGCAGTGAAAGCAAAAGGGAAGTGTTGCATGCTGTGAGGATGGAGGAATGTGGGACAATGGAAGGACAGAGGCCAGCACGAGTGTTCAGTTATGGTCTCAAGCATATGTGGGATGAGGACTGAAGGGAGGGGCAATCCAGAGGGATTTTCTTGCTTGGCATTTGCAGCCTGGAGGAGTGACTGCAGATCCAGCCTTTGCCACCGCTGTCACGAAGACCATTGTCCCATCTAAGTTAAATGTACTTAATTTATTAGCGACTTCATTTATTATTTTTTTAATTACCTGTTGTAGGTGTATCCATGTGGATTGATTAGACATGTTATACTGTGGCTGAATATGACTGTTCAAAGTAAATAGCATCTTGGTATAAAACTCTCTCAGCCTCTTATTCCTGAGCTCACCATCCCCATTCCTGGGCCCACCATCCTGGGTTGAAGTTACTCAGGAGTTTTCCACAACTGTGGATCTCAGCTCACCCTGTACCAAGCACTCTCCATCCAGAGTGGGGATGGTGTGGAGGAGGTGGCAGAGCTGCCTTAGTGGAGCTTGAGTGCCACTTGCCCCACAGTGAGCAAGAGTCTTCCCTTAAGGTTGGTGGGCTGGTGAATGAACAATCCTTTAGTTGCTTCTGTGCTGAACCAGCATGTCTCTTGAAGATGCAACTGCTGAGGTGGGGTCCCTAAACCAGGAGCCTCTGGAAGGACAGCAGGCAGCAGAAGTCCCTTCTTGGTTTGAGATGCTGAGCTCAAATGTCTGTACATTTAAAGTGCAGGAGCTCAGGCTAGAAAAGCCAAACACATTGCTATTCCTAGCAAAACTGCAGACGCCTTACCTCAGTGAACTTTAAAAATGGTGAGGATTTCAGTGGTGCATCAGTTCTGTGAAATATTTCATTTTTCCAGAACTCTCCAGGAGTATTTTTGTCTTAACTGCAAGCATGAGAAGTTTCCTTAACAGGAGAATTAGTCAAGAACAGAATTAAAACAGGTCCTTACACATTAGTTTCTTGCTGTGGTGCTAAGGTGTATGTAAGGGGGAGATGCAGTTGGGACTGAACAGCTCAATAGCCATGATCTCACTATTTCAAAGACCATCCAGTTCCACCCCCTTCCCATCATGGGCAGGGACACCTTCCACTACACCGGATTACTCCAAGCCCTGTCCAAGCTGGCCTTGGACACTTCCAGGGATGGGGCAGCCACAGCTTCTCTGAGCAGCCTGTGCCAGGGCCTCGCCACCCTCAACAGGAAGAATTTCTTCCCAATATCCCATCTAACCCTGCCCTATCAGTGTGAAGCCATTGTCACCCTGGAGCCTTCTCTTCTCCAGGCTGAACAACCCCTGCACTATTGAGTTTTGCCTCTTCATGCTTGACCTTCTTCCAGGGTAACACAGTCCTGCTTCATTGCTCAAATAAAGCAGCTGGAACCAATCCTTTTCCCCCAAGAACACAGTTACACCAGCCTCATTTGTTTTGTTACTTTATTGAAAGTGGCAGATCCCTTTCAATGCTTTTGAAAACTAAACCCATTGTTGCTTTGAATACTGGGCCAAGGGTGTGGGGATTGTTTCCTTTAAAAAGTTTCCTCGTTACACTGCAGGGCATGCGAGTAACGACACAGGTACCTTATCAACACGGTTTGCTACTGCTGTGAACAGCAACTTGAAAAGCAGCAGGGGCCCTTGTGCTGGCCTGCAGCCTCTGCCTTCCCCCTCTCCAAGCATCCTGTCTATACATTAACTTCTCCTCCTCAGGGAAAAGTGGGTTTGTTCTGTTCTTCCTAACTGCAAGCTCTGTGCTGGCTCTCACCACACAACACTGCTCTGCATCAGATAGCCAACAGCAGCACCTCTTCTCTTCTGTACAAGTTCCTAGTGTTGCTGAGCCTAGATTTATCCATCAGGATAAATAAAGGATAGTCATAAGGTAAAGTGAACACCATACACCAGGATCAGGGAACGTAGGGTTCCCCTGAGCTACTTGCAGCCCAGCACTTAAAATCTGCAGGTCTGAATCTAAGTACCAAAAATCAAGCCTTGTTTCTAACCAAGTGGCCTGTCATTAAAAAATGCTGAACAGCTCCAGCCTTTGTTCTCAGTGGCTCTGGGGTGAGCCATATCATCCACACACAAACACCCAGACAGAAAGATCTGGGTAACTGAGTTCTTGCTGACTTCATGGGAATCTCTTTTCAGTTAGAGCAGCTCTCTAAGCAACCAGCTCTCAGGGGTTATTTTCCTAAGTCTATTTTTCTAGACCTTTAAAATGTAGATTTAAGATCTGTGTGCTTACCTGAATTAAAGATCTGCTTTATAAACTAGTATGATACAGAAAGCAAAGCTCCTGGGGATGGCTCTGCTGGGATACCTTAAGCAGCCAACACAGCAGTAGAAACTTTACTTTCTCTGCTACCAAACACCACCCCAGCCTGTCAACTGGAGCAGAGCCCTGGCTGCAGCAAGTCTGGATCCCAGGCTGAAGGAGGAGCCAGAAAGGGAAGGCTGAGAAGGAGAGGGAGGCCTAGAGCAGCTTTTGGGAATCCCCAGCCCTACCACACTGCTCTGAGCCATCCAGTTTCTGTCTTCCTGTAGAGCACAGGTTCTTGCATCAAAAACTGCCATGTAGTGTCCCTCTGCCTTGTGAACCAAAGCCCTGGTGATGTCTGCAGCTGTTGTGTTCCCCCCACTCCCCTTTTTAACCCTTCTGCCCCACGTGGGCCTGCACAGCTCAGACCAGCACTGCCCAGCCTGCCTGTCCAGCTGCTTCAGCTGCCAGGAGTGCCAAGGACAGGAACTCCACCAGCTCCCACAGCACACACACCCACTTTGCCTTCTGCTCCCTGGAGACCCAAGGCAAGTTCTGCTGTTGCCTGAAGTAGATGAACTAAGGCCCAATACAAAATGATGTCCCAGAGCCAAAAAAAGAACAATCAGCAAACCCATCCTCCTCTGAAGTGACAGGCTGGGAAAGAGCAACCGTGTATCAGCTCAGCTGCTGCAGCACTGGGAAGTGTTGTTACTTGTGTGTGAAGGGCTTGAGGTGATCCTCCAGAACAACTGGAGAGCTGGTCTCACTCTCCCAGAGGCCCTAAATGCCTGGAGAGCTTCCCAACATCCCTGCACTCACACACGACTGCTCACAAACACTTCTTTAGGAAGGGCAGGAGACTAAACCCATCAGACTTGCCTGTGAAACACATATCCATGGAAGAGAATCTCCCTTTTTCCAGCAGCCAGGCATTTACCAGAAACAAGCTGTGAATCAAACCAAGCCAAAATGGACACATCCATTGTAGGAAAACAATTAAAAACTGCATTGATTACATTGTAAAAACAATTAGACCACCCATCTCGGGTTCTGCAAAAGGTCTAAATTGTACTTGCATTGCAAACCCCACCCTGGGTTATCATGGAAACACGGCTAACATGAAGGCTCTGAAATGTCCTGGGGTCCATCACAATGTCACATCCAACAGCAGATGGTGGTCTGGATTAGAGATGTAGTTCTTATGAAGCTGGAAAAAATCCTTCCACCCTGACAACAGCAGCAGGGAACGTGAGTGTCAGCGGGCAGAGGTCAGGTGGTTCCTACTGTGTGAAAACCTGCAAGGAGGAGGTAACAGGGGACAACTGGTCAGTACTGGCTGTCTGAAGCTCTCACCTGGAATGGTGCCCACAGGCACCCACCAGCAGGTCTGTGGGGGAAGGGGTCAGCCTGGCTGGGTCTGTCCCCACTCCCATTGCCACTGCCAGTTTTTGCTAGCTAAAGTCCTGACAGACAAAACCAGCACTTCTAAAAAGCCAAGGTGGTTTGACACTTCTTCAGGCTTTCAAGATTCTGCTTCAGCCTAATAAGGGGTTTTCAGCACTAGTGTTTTATGGTAAGAAAGCAACCAGGTCTTTGAGGTTTTGCAAGCCCCCCTCCCCCCCCCCCCCCCAAACAATTATCTTGTGCTTCTGCCCTGTCCAGCAGTGTCATTTCTAGGCTGACAGAAGTGAATGATGCTGAAACAACTCCCTGTGTGCAGTCACCCATATGTGCACCTCCTGCTCAGTCAGAGGCTCTGGTTTTACAGGTAAGTTCAAGGGTGTAAAGACTGTATAGTTTGGGTTGTGTTTATAGGGGCAGCCAGAGCACAGAACAGCTTCTTTTGGTATGGTAAAACACTTCCAGCCTGTTAACCAGGGAGGAGCCAAATGTTAAGTTTCTCTCATGGTAAGGAAAGGGTGAGATTTAGGATAGCCTGGTGTGAAAGGGAGAAAAGCCAAATTCATGTTAAATAAAGCCTGATAAATCTGTGACCAGGTTAGCTGTGTTGGTACCTGCAACACATGGATGTGACTGGACTTGGTGCCAGCAGTGGAGCCAAGTTTGATCCAGCAAAGAGCTAAATTCTACCAGACTACATTCCTTCACTGGTTTAATAAATAACTCTTGTCAGGAAAAGTACATTTTTGTGTATACCTAAAGGTGGGCAAGCAGGGACTAGCTGCACGTAGTGCTTTAAAGCACATTCCTTGCAATGAAACAGATATTTATTAACAGAAACTTTCTATCCCAGAAGTGATCCCAATGAGATTTTGCATAGTCCTTGCTGCCTGGGTAGTGGGACCAGCAGGACATCATATGTGTGTGCAAAATGAAGGCGAACAGCAGCATCTTTCTGTGCCCTACAACGTACATCTACACTCCAGCAACCTGCCCGGTGTGAGGAAAGGCTTCTGAGGCTCAAGAACTGTTTCCATTAAATGAAAGCAGTCAGGAGAAGTGCACAGGAGCTATGAAGGCAGCTGTCACCAGCATTCACTTCTGTCTGTCTCGACTGCTCGGCAGGGCCGTGGAGCCCAGGCGGGGCCGGCTCCGCCCCAGCTCACACCCGGGGCCCCCTCACCTTTGGACCCGCTCCACCATGTGTGCTATCAGTTTGTCAGAGATGCCTGGGCAGGACTCCTCGGCCAAGCTAAAGGCATTCTCCAGCTCCTCCATGGCTCCCACGTTGCCTCCAGTCTGCTTGTGCTTATCTTTGAGCTGCAAGCCAGAAACAGGGCATTAGGTCCTCATTTGGTTGCAGAGAGCACTGGTCACTGCAGCACTGACATTAAGGCCCTTTCCCTCTTATTATGACTCCACCAGGGTGTAGGAGGGCACTCACATTCCACTTAAATGAACCAAAAAGAGCTCATTTGTAGGTCAGGAAGGTAGAAGTCCAGTGTCTGGGGTTCAAATTTGCCTTCAGGTACTAATGGAAATCGAAGCCCTTACCTAATAGGATCTACTCTTAAACAAATGAAATGTTGTAAGAAATGAACCAACCTGAAAACTCTTAACAGCACAAAGAGCTCCAGGTGTATCTGAAGCAGTACAATCACCTTTGCTGCTGATGACAGCCCAGCACCCAGACACACACAGAGCCTCACAGGCAGACTATATCCAATGCCAGGAATTAGTCACCACCACTTTTAATAACCACAAAAAAGTCTTGAGTTGCTTCTAGTGACAGGGAGGCCAAGGCAGACAACTGCCACACCAGGGATCCTGAGCCCCCTGGCCTCCAACACTCCTCTCTAAGAGAGCTTTTTACCCAGGGGGGCAGGGGAAGAAAGTCCACACACCAAGACCTCCACACACAGCACCTGCCTCAGTTCACATCTCTCATGGTCAGTTCACTCCAGCTAGGCATCTACTTGCACATGTTTCCAGTTGTTAATTTGAAATAGCTCCAGCTCTGTTGAGAAGGAATGCCTGACAGGTCACCAGTGCCCAGCCTGAAGGAGTCCCTTGTTGGAAATCCTACATTTCCACCTCCAGCAGCAGTTCCCCACCTTCTTCCCACAAGCTGCTGCTATGACAGCCCCTTCCCCAGGGCACCATCACACAGGGAGCTGAACAACAATCAAGCATCTTGTTGAACAAGCAACATCTGGGCCAGTTCAACTTAGCTCTCATTAGGCCCTGCTGATTAAAGGGCTTTACATAAGCCTCACAGTTCTTTGCCCCAGTTGTAGGATCAGCCTTTCCTGTTGTTGGAGCTCACCTTTTCTCAGAAAGCAGAACAATGTGAATGCTAATCCCCAGCTGCAGTCATTCCTGTGCACTAAGTCTCCTGCTGGGAACAAACAGTTCCCAGCCAAAAAGGGCCACTGCCTTCTCAGTGGGTCACCTGTTCCTGTGGGAACAACCCATGCACACCTCTGCTCAGTCAGAAGTGGCAGGGGCATGGAGGGCAACTCAGTTACATATCAAGGATACAGATTTCTTAGGCCAAAAACAGTTGTGATGCTAAAGCCAAGGATTTGATGTGTACCTACCAAAAGGCTGCCTGCCTCAGAAGAAGTACAGGGTCTATCCTGGAGGAAGGAGTCAGTTCAGATCAGCCTTTGCTGCCAAGCCCCTGAACCTCAGCTTGCCCAGCAGCCTGTGATGGGAGCAGTGTGTAGTGGGCTGTCTCTTCCCACTGCAGAAGAGCTCTCTGGAGGCTTGCAGGAGTTAGAGCACTGCACTGAGCTCAACCTTACCAGGCCCAAAAGTCATTTTACCTCCCTGCTGCACAACGCTTCCACCTGTTAATGACTCCTCACAGGCCTTTTTCAGTATCAACATCCAATAACACACAGGCAGGGGAGGTAGATGAAAGATTACAAAGAACATCTCAGTCAGATTTCCATTCACAAAGCCCAGCTTCAGCCCCTTTAGAGAAAGAGGGGATCAAGCCTAGCTGGTTTAAGATGCAACCATACAGTAGTGAGGAGGACAAAGTTTTCAGTTCTAGTTTCCTACCAATAGCAAAGAATAACACATGCAACCAGCAGTGAAACAGATTTCACCTGGAGAAGTCTTCTTTCAAGTCCCCTCTACTGCACACAAAATCCAGGTTATTTCAGAGACTGCCCAGAGCCCCTCCTGCTCCCAATTTCATTCAGTGAGATCTGCAGAGCCAGCAAAAGTCTAATCAAAGGAAAGGGGGATCAACAAACTGGGGCAAGGGAGTCAAACCAGCAGAAATTAAATGCCCAAGAAGCCACTTCCTGCCTGGAACTGGTGCAGCAAGGTGAGTAAGGAACAGCACAAAATGCATTTAACAGCACAGCCCTGAGCACTCTGCCCCAGGAGGCTTCTAAACTGAACAGACCCAGACATCAGTGACTGTGCTGCACAAAGAAACTGCATCACAAACCAACATGGTTTTAATGTGGTTTCATCTCATAGCTCTACGCCTACAAGACCCAGGTCACTGGCCTCATGCTCTGAAAGTCAAGCCCAATGGAACACAGAAGAGGCTGGTTAGATAAACTCCCAGTTTCCAAAGTGGAGCAGTCTCAAGAGCTTCCTTTTCAGAATGACCTCTGGTTCCTGCCATGCAGCAAACCCTCCTTCCACATAGCAGTAGACCTGAGAAAAGAGAGTTAGGTCCAGAAACTACCCCTGGAAAAAGCACAGCTCTCTGCTGGGCCATGCCATCAGGATCCAGAAGAGGAACTCCTGAGGACCAGAGAAAGGCTGTCTGTCATCAGCATCTCAAAAACAGAACACTGACATGCAGCATCTAATTGATTTCTTCCAAAGCATCATCTCCTTTCCTCCCCTTCTGCTGGGAAGAGCAACCAGAGCTCACAGCCAGCAGCCCCCTTATGATTATCCTCCTCTTCCCTGACAACATCACCCAGCTGGAAAGGTGAGCTGTCACCTCTCTGCTGATGCAGACACCATCCTATCATTCATGGCAGCTCTTACTTCAACTCCACATCCCCATCCAGACCACAAGGCAGGGGAACTGGGTAGGTTTTCTAAACACATTTTCTCTGCCTGCCTTCCAGAAGTTAGCTGGCAGGAACTCCTTGGTCTTGGCATTCTCCCCATAGCAGTCTGTACAGATCAAGAAATGGCCTAGTAACCAGCAAAGCCAATTGCTGCCCTAACCCACCTACCTTCCCCTCAGTAACTCTGCTGTGGACATGCACAGTGACAGGCCAGCTCAAGTACCTATCTGCTGCAACTGGAGCTGCCCTTCAGCCATGGACATCAGAGTCTGGAGCTGCCCACACATCAGCAAGCCTTAGATGCAGGTAGGAGACAGATACTCCTGTATCAGATCCTCACCAGAACACAGATTACCAGAAAGGAAATGCCTTTTTTCCAAACACAGTGTTTTCAGGAGGACACACCAGGGACACACTCACTTTCCCCACATATGGTCTAGCCCTCTGAACTGGTACAAATGCTTCAGAGTCCCTTAACCCCCATTAGACACCTCACCACGCCTCCCTTCTCCAAATCCTTCCCCCATTTACTTATCTGTGTCAGGTATCCCTTCATCTCCAAGCAGCAGAGACACCAAGAAGGTTCTACTCACCTCCCCAAAAACTGGGTGAACAAGTGTGGAGAGACACTGCGACCGTGGCTGCCTCTTGATGGGCTCAGTAGGCTGGAAAGCAACAAGAGGAGTTACACTCACAGGTAAAAGCTTCCAGGGCACATGAAGCACTCAGCCTTTGGTGAATCCACAGCACCTACACAGCAATCCCATCTCCAGATCTTGGGAAAGCCACAAGTCACAGTATCCTGATCATGTGGAAGAGGCAACTCTGGACACCAGCCCTTGGTGCCAGACTGAAGCAAATTTCAGACAGAAGATGAGTGCCTGGTGGCTTCCCCAAGACACCCAAAAGCTCATGTTAGCTCAGTCCACTTCAGAAAGACCAGATAGCACACAGACCTTCTGGGAACCATGAAGAGCCATTCCTTTGTGCAGCTTGCTCAAGGAATTGGGGCGAATGGTTGGTGGGAATGTCCAGATTGGACCCTGGTCTCCATCCTCTGCATCTCCATCACTGCAAATGAAAAGGGGAAAGTCAAGACAAAGTCTCAGCTCCATACATTGGGGGTTTGCCCATACTTTCTCAGAATCACAAGTTCTCCCCACCTGACTGCCATACTGCTGCAGGCCTTCAGGCTTTTCCCTATCCCAGAAAAAATTCTGAACAGAAACCACTTCAGTCTCTACAGCACCTACACAGCATCAAAGAGATCTGAGCTAAGTACTACATCATGTTTGCAAATCACCACGTTCACCTCTCTGATCCAGCCAGCTTGAAGAAGTTTCTAGTGCTAGTTAAATTTAGGAAAATTTCAAGACAGCCCAAGCTCACACTGTGAGGGGCCAGACTTAGATGTTATAAGCCAATCTCCCCGAGTCCTTGGTCACTCGAGTCACTGCCACTACAGGTGAAGAGCAGCTCTGTGACACCATTCTGGCATTGAAGTGCCCTTTCCCCACCCAAGGCCCATAACTTGACTGTCCTGCATGGCAGTGCCAAGATTTACCCCTGAGCACGCATACACACCAACACAGCTCTTGCCATAGTTACTAAAGCCTGGAGCTCTTGTAGTTAATGAAAGGTGCATAAAATACAGGCAACAAGAGCCCTGTTCTACTGGTTACAGGCAGACTGAATGTTTCATGTCAGTACTCTGATTCCTCACACTCAGCAAAGAGGCTCCACAGGTTAAGACCAGCACAGAGAACTGAGTCCCACTGAGCAGGAGGTAACTGAAGCAGCACTCCCTTGCTCTCACCAACAAAAGCTCAAAGGTAAGATCTCAGGTGGGAAAAGGACCTGAGCTGTTTGCAGTAGGCTACCCTGGGGCAAGCAGGGGCAGCAGGGGCATCCCTCCATGCAAGACATGTACGTACATATCAGAATCACCAGAACTGGAATCTTCTCCATGGCCCTCCGACTTCCAGCGCTTGAAGCGATCGATCAGCTCCATTAGGAATGAGGTTTTCTTGGTGTAGCGTGTGATGAACTTGTGCTTTAGCAACTCTTTAGCTGTCGGCCTCTGGAGCAGATGAGGAAAGCATGTCACACCTAACCATCTCTGCACACTAAACACACAACTCACTGACTTCAGCTGGAATCACAGAATATCCTGAGCTGGAAGGGATGCACAAGGATCATCTCACCCAGCTCCTCCCTGCACAGACAGCCCCCAACAATACTACCAATCCCCAGCAAAGTGCCTGACAGTGTTATCCAAATACTCCTTGAACTCTTGGCAGCTGTGGGGCCATGACCACTGCCCTTAGAAGCTTGTTCCAGTGCCTGACCATCCTCTGGGGGAAAAGCCTTTTCCTAACACTCAACCTAAACCTCCCTGACACAGCCTCATGCCATTCCCTTAGGTCCCACTGCTGGTCATCAGAGGGAAGTGATCAGTGCTGGCCCCTCATGAGGAAGTCCTGCCAAGCTCATGTGCCCATCCTGTAAGCTCAGCAATTCTCTCTCTCTCTCTCTGTGATTCTGGAACCTTCCTGTTGAAGGAATTTTTGACCTCTGCTGACCTTTACCCAAATTCACAGGTGGGCAGCAATACTCACAAATCTAGGATCCTTATTGAGGCAGGCTTCCACAAACTCCTTGAAGGGCTTGCTGTGGTGACCCTCAAGTGTTGGAGGGTTGTTTTTGGGGATCAAGAAAAGAACCCTCATAGGATGCAAGTCAGAATTTGGAGGCTCTCCCTTTGCTAGTTCAATGGCTGTAATCCCAAGGGACCAGATGTCTGCCTGGAAAAGAGAAGAAGAAGAACACAGAACAGCAAGGAACAATTCTACAACATGAAAGCACAGTTTTAGGACAGCTAACCACATAAATCAGGAAGGGCATTTCATGTCTAACACACAAACTTCTCCAGCAGACTCTGCATCATAACAGAAAAGAATAATTCCTGCAGTAAGCAGCAGTTCCAATCCCTGTTTCTGGCCTAGCACCATCTCTCATACAGTAGCCCCAAGCAGCAACCCTCCTGCTCCCAGCTCACCTTGAAGTCATAAGCAGACTGTTTGATGACCTCTGGTGCCATCCAGAATGGAGTCCCCACAAAGGTGTTTCTCTTGATCTGGGTGTCTGTCAACTGTCCAGCCACCCCAAAGTCAGCCAGTTTCACATCTCCTTGTTCTGAGAGCAGCACATTGGCAGCTGTATGCACAAATAAGCAATTAAGTCTGCTGGCCTCTGAATCACCTCCAGCCCACACAGAACTGAATACTGAGCAGAGCCCTCCTGTGGCATCCCCCCTCACCCCAGTGATAACCCTCAGCTTGGATTTCCAGCTTCAGACCCATTCCCATGCTTTGAACTCCACTGGGGAACATGGAACAAGCTCATACACTTGGTTGGATCAGAAGGGGAATATTGCTAAGGTAGCAGCAGGGAGTAGATGTGAAGGGCCACAACATCAATCAGATGTGACACCTGGCCACACAGAGAAGGGAGGGCAACACAGTCTCTAATGCTCTTGATTTTTTTTCCAGAGTAGCATTCAGCACAGGTTAAACAGCAGATCCTTCTGAAGAGCTCAAGGTCCACTCTTGTTCTAGTTCCCACTCCCTCTGTAACATTGTGCAAGTTTGGGAATGGGGATTTTCCACAGGACTTTTCATTCTGAGACCCTACCTAACAACTTTCAGCATTCCCCCACCACTGGCAGCCAACACCCCTACAGATCCTGCAGTGCTAGAAATGTGCAGTCTCACATACACAACGAGCTCTTTTCTCCCAATCTCCCCATGAGCTTTCTGTGCCCTGCCTGCTCACACCCCCTCCTGCAGTGGGTCAGGGCAGTGAGCATCCAGCACTGTCCCTGCTCCACAGCACTGTCCCTCCATCCTCCTGCAGTACTTTGATGCTCTGGGCTTGCTGGGACACTGCTCTTTGAGAGGCAGATGCCAGCTCTCTCTAGACTACACGTGGCCAGTGACTATAAAAAACAGCATCAGGATAAGCTGACACAAGCTGCCCTGATTTTCTAGGGCTGTGAACCCTGCATGAGGACAGCTCACTTCTGCTGTGAGCTACAGCCACAATAACCAGGACACACAGCCTTGGGGTCCAGCAGCAAAGCAAATGTCCAGACACAAGACAGATAATATCTGAGTGTGCCTTTCATTGATTGCTTCGCTTTAGCTCCCTGACTGTCCAAACTCCAAGTGCCAGAGGAGAGCTACAGATCCTTCCTGTTACTCTAAACCCTAAAGACATGAAAAGCTTGAGTTGTGATACAGTGACAAGCATCAGATTCAGCAAACAGCAACCCAACAAGAAAAGCAGCACTGAAAAACAGTCTTTGAAACCTTGCATATTATGGTGAATGTAATACCTCTGAGTATTGTTACTAACATCCCTTACAAGAAAGGGAGCTGAGCTCTCCAATCTTACCTTTGATGTCTCTGTGGATCTTCCTCTCTGAATGTAAATAATCCAAACCCTTTAGGATTTCTCTCAGGATAGTAGCTATATAAGTCTCCTCCAGTGGTCCTGGCTTCAGCTGATAAAAGGCAGAAAGGTGACTTAAAAGAGGGTGACTGATGCCTTGGATTTTCCAGGCTCTCAGTTTGTTACTTGGAAAAACCTTGGCCAAGCAGGTCATACTCAGAAGGAAGCACCTTCTTGCACACCTGATGCACGTGCTACAAGCAGAATGCTGGTGTTTGCACCTGGCAGCATTCCATGGAAAAACTTTGGGGGATTTTCTGCTAGTCTATCAGTCAATTAAAGGCTTCCCAAACAGACAGCAGTTCATCTCTCACTTTGGCCTGGAAATACAGTGGCCAACAGAACATTTTAACAGTTTCTCTTGTTCAGGTCTCTCTGCCAGCAGGCAAGTACTGAATTTTGGCCTCTGAGACATCAAGCCTCAGGCTGTGGAGTACTGTATCAAAGCACTTCTCCTTTCCATCAGTTCTCCTCTAACCAAGTCCTGCCTTCTCAGTGCAATAACTGAAGTTCTGACACTCAGATAACTTCTGCTGATGGCAGCCCCCACTACACCTTCCTCCAAGTCACTGTAGACTCAGCAGTTTTCCCTACATCATTAGTTACCTCTCTGGAAAAGTGGGTGTTATTGTCCTAAAGAGAAGAGAAAAATGCTGTGACAGAATACAGTGCAGCAGACCTTTGCCTATGGGTAAATTCTGCATTTGTATTCTCTCAAAATTTGGTGTAACTTAATCATAGACCATGTCTTTACTGAGCTATGCAAGCACTGAGCAATACCATGACTCTGACTAGGTGAAGTACAGATTTGCACTGCTCAAAAACAACTGGCTGTGCTCACTTTTCAGTTCACTGGCTCTTTCCATCACACAGCAGCACAGCATGCTGGACAACACTGCTGGGACAGCTGAGCTCCATGAAAACATCCCCTCTGTCCTGGGATAAGCATAACCAAGATGTCTGTCCTGCAGTGCTTACCCCTCAGGCACAGCGCTGCCAAAACGATGCTACGTGGCAAGTGAGTGTCTGGCTTATGGGCACTTCACAAACCAAGTCTTCAGCCAGTATTTTTTCATAGTCCAGAACTTGCCACTTACTCACCAAATCCAGGGCTGAACCTCCTCCCAGGTACTCCATGATTATCCACAGTTTAGTGCCCTGCAAGCAAATGTACAAATCAAGAGCAAAGACAGTAATAAAAGCAGACAGAAAAGTGAGACACTCAGGAGGCAGCAAGACACAAGAGTAGTCCTGTACACAATCCAAGAGATGCTGCACACTGCAGCTCTCAGGGGCTTAAGGAAGGAGCCCCAAGCTCCCTCTTTTCTGCTGACACATCATTACAGAGGTGGAGCTGCCTCCAGCACATTTCTAACTCTCAGTCTGCAGCTTTACCTGGGCAAGTGCCCCTACAGGCACCAGACTGCCCAGCCCACAGACAAGCTTATTCCCAGGTTGGAGCCCTGTAACATCTCTCCAACAGCTCATCCAGCATAAGTCCTTTTGGCAATGGCAGGGGAGCATTGCAGCCTTTGATCTCATAACAGGGCTGCCAGCTTGAGGGGTACAATCAGCAAGACACTCTTACTCCTCAGAAAAGAGATTCCATGCTGAGGTTCACAAAGTCCCAACAGAAGATAAGCAGCAGGTCCATGAAACTACAGCAGAAGGCTGAGAAAATGCCTTATAGCCTTTGAAAAATAAGGAATATTCAGGACCCAAAGAGCTCAGGAACTGTTTGTTGCAGTCTCACTGTTACATTCATCTCCAGCAGCCAGCATGCACAGGTCACTTCTGATCAACACTACTTCCATTAGGGATTGCTAAACCTGTTCTCAATGGAAGCAAGTATTAGTACTCCTCCACAGACTCAGTTCATACTCTTTTCACCATTTCTGATGAAGTAGTTTCAACCTCTTTTTTTTCAGAGGCATAAATCCCTCAGTGATACTGCCTTAAGACTGTGCTGTTCTGGAAAAGTATTCCATCAACCTCCTTTCCAGAATTGTCAGACCAGGGAAAGTTCAGTCTTCAACAAAAAATTTGCTCTCCAGTGAAGTGCCCTGCTCTTGGTACCACAAAGTACAGGGCACCTCATTTCCATGTGCTTAGCAAGTGCCTTAGAGCCCAGTCTGCTATTAAGTGCACATCAGTGCAGTGAGCAGAGCCACCACTGCTCCTGCTGCCATGCTGCCACTCACACATCACTTTGCAGTGCCATGTGCCACCATCCACCTCAGCATCCACAGAGGAGCCCTCCCCATTCCCAAACTACTGGCAAGGCATCACCGTGGTGTGTCCTACCTTCAAGTAGGAGCCGTAGTACCGGGTAATGTAGGGACTATCACACTGGCTGAGCACTGTGATCTCCTGCTGAATGTCCTCGATCTCATCCTCAGCCTCCTCCAGGTCAATGATCTTGATAGCCACCACCTCCTTGGTGCGGTTGTCGATCCCTTTATACACTTCACCAAACGATCCTTTGCCGATCCGCTCCAGCTTGGTGAACAGCTCCTCAGGATCCACCCTGGAGTGCTAAACCACGAAGCAGAGATGGGGAAATTCCATGAAGTTCCCAGGCTGCAGAGCACCACACATACCCATACAGCCCATCTCCGTATCTGTGCACCTACTACGTCGATAAATTCACCTGAAACTCACGTATCCTAAACAGTCTTGGCAACTTAGCACAGAATATATCCAAGATTAGAACTGAAGAAACCTTCTCCACAGGCTTTCCAACCCTGCAGATCACAGTGGGGGAGGAAAGGGAGGGAAGCCCAGCAGGGAGAATGTCAGCAAATATCACTATGGAAAGTGTCAGCTCCACTGGGACAGGGCTGCTCAGCTGCAGGCACCAAGTGGTGCCAAAGCAGCTCCATGAGCAAGCATCTGTTCACACTTCAATACAGACCCCCAAGGGGTACCAGAACCAGCTTTCTCTTGGAGATCTGGATGAGAAAATGGCCACAAGCAAGAGGCCATACAAATGTTTCCCTAGTTAGCCTTCCTGCACTCAAAGATTGAAATTATTAGAAAGCACCCTTCCCTATTTGTCTGGAGGGTGAAATATTACAGTAATATGAATTCACATTTACTGTCTTCTCTGCTGCAGCCTGATTTCCAGGCAGCACCCAGCCCAGCTCTCCTCAGACGTTTGCAGATGGAGCCTCCCATCTTTTGGAAGGTCAGCAGCAAGGAGGAGGCAGGAGAGCAGAATGGACACTCCATCTACCTGACCTGCTTTTCTGTACCAGCCTCTTCTCTACCTGGCACACCCAGATGCAAAGGCAAATAGCATCTCCTTCATCAGACAAGCACATCAACCAGGCAGTTACTAACACAGAAATACTGACTTTTTAACAGCAGCTGCACAGTTAATTCTTTATTAAGGTCAGTATGGGTAAGAAAGGGAATAAACCACAGTCACTTTCTCATGCTACTTAATTCAGTCCACCTGCACACCACGAGGTCTTTCATGCTACTACTAGCTTCATGCTACTAAAATGCTCTTTGTGATTAGTTTTACAGCCTTTTTTTTTAAAATAGTTTGAAGAAAAACTCTGGAAAATATGGCCTGACCTTAGGAAGCAGCCAAGCTATTAGAAGGAATTTTCCACACCCAGAACTTCTCAGTCTCACCTCCAACACGTCACCCAGTGAGAGTGCTTTCTCACAAGGGCCTTGAGTTGGCAGATTTTATCAGAGAAGATGGAAGCTGCATTTTTCCATCTCCCAGCAGGTTCTAGCAGCAGGCCATCACTGAGCAGCCCAAGGTGTTGCTTAATGATTAAGCCAGTCTGTCATCACAGGTTGTTTGCCTTCTGTGCATTGCTATAAGCCAGGCCCAGGTGAGCTTTACAGGCAGCTCACTCCACAGGATTTCCACACAAACTCCAGTCCAAGATACAGAAGGATAACCAAATATCCTTTTGCATCCATAGCAACATCCAAACAGGCTGTACTTTGAACAAATGCATGGGAAACAGACTAGAAGGGATGTTCAGAGTAAGAATTGGAGATACATAGCAGAGACTGGAGAGAGGGAGGTCAGGGGGAAGAGGATTTAAGCTTGAGAAATGTTAGGGGACAACATGAGAACAGTCTAACTAGTCCAAGCTCACTACAGACCAGGAGCAGTTTCTACCTCTTGACCAGCTTGGAGGAAAGGGCAAGAAAGTGCCCCAGACATTACAGTGACCTACTGCACCCTAAAAATGCCTATCAACACATCAGCCACCCCCACACATCAGGGAGAAGGGAGAGAAAGAGGATTATCTCCTAGAAGCACCTGCTCAGCTCAGAAAAGAAACACTACCCACATGAATACTGCAGGGAAGGAAACCTTCAAGAAAACATTCCTCACCTCCCATGTAACTTTTCCATGAGGTAAGAAACAGCAAGGTGGAAGTAACTGCTCCCCCCTCAGCTTGGTAGGGCACATCAGAGAACGAGGACTGATTTCTCCAGATGAAGACATCAAACACAAGAGCACTGCCTGTGGCAGGCACCTTTGGGACAACCACCACTTTATGTGGCAGGCTCTGTAATCATGGACAGCTTTGTAAACGAGCTTCCAGACTTGGATGTTGGTTTATCCTGCTTTCTGTAGAACAAAAGTTCAGGAAGGTGCAGTGAAGGAGACAAAGCTTCTGAAAAGCAGACAGAAATTCTGCCCAAGGGACTCAGGAAAACAATGTAGCTGATGGGCAGATCAGACAGGCCCACCCCCATTAGGACACACTTCCTTTGTAGGTACTGGATTTACCTTCCCAGAACTGACCTGGAAATGCTTTAGAGCTCTCAGGTGACAGAGCAAGAGTCTGACTCTGTGGAGGGCCTCAGGACAAACATCCCTTAATGCATTGGCCAAAACTGCAGAAATCAGACCCAGCAACAGAAAGAACCCAGGCAGCCAGCACAGGGCCAAGGGGTACAGAGTCATTCCAGCCACAGTTACAGTCTCTGGACGCTGCTGGAGGGGCACAGTTTGCTGATGAATTTCTTCCCTTTCTGTAAGCAGGGAGGAGGAAAAAGGCCCATCCCCAGTTCAAGCAGGTCAATGTCTGCTCAAGAGAACACCTTGTGAACTACCATTGTGGACACCACAGAAGAAATTGCCAGGTGGCATTTTCAGCAACTCTGAATTTCCACAACAGATTAAGAAGTCCTGTCTGCAGGACATTGTTCAAAAGCCCTTGTCCATTAAAAAAATCCAGTTTGAGACACCACATGGTGACCTGTGCTGAGAAACAAAAATGTTCAGATCTGTGGGCATAAAAGCCTCAGCACTCATCAGAGAGCAGCACAAATCACAACGAATGGAGAGCTATGGAACTGCACTGCTCTGTCAGGAGAGAGAAGGATGCACTCCATGAGCCTGACTCTCCCCTTCCTCAACACACCTGCACCTGCAAAACACCATGGTGAGAGGTGTAACAAGCACCATTCCTCCCTCTCCTAAATGTGAATTATCTCAGTACCAGTCATCTTGTTAGAGAACCACTCTGGCTGGAAATTCATCTTCTGGAATTGCACTGCTACAAACACACCTGGAAAACTTCATTAGTAGGAAGCAACAGAATCCAGATGAGATGCTTTATATGTGCTTAAATGAGCACAGATAACCCAAAGCAGCTTATTAGGACCTGTCACCTTTGCAACTGCTCACCAGCTTGGGTTCTTCCCATTTTTCTTCCACATTCACACAACTCATCAGAGCTGAAAAATGGAGCTCCAGGTCAGCAGTGGCAGCTCCTTGTTCCACTACTGCATGTGAGGCCATTAAGGGATGATCAGTACATTGTAACTCTTTGCTTGACTGTTACACAGCAGTTCTGAAGCAAAAAGCCTCCTGCTGTTCTCTCCACTGGGAGCAGCCAGTCAGGCACTAGAGATGGCTCAGGCAGGCCTGGGCAGGCTTTGGAGGGAGAGCACACAATGCACCACCTCAGTTTTAAGTGCAGGAAGAGAACAAGTATGAGAGGGATGATGACAATTTCCTAGTAATGTGCTCCACTTCTGCCCTCTGGGATCCAATCTCACAGCACAGGAAAGAAGGATGCTCTGTCCTGACAGGTGTGGGAGCATTTGCCATCCTGACTGATGATACCATGTTTTAAAACAGACCAGCTCACTGCAGCCATCAGCAATTAGGGATTGCAGTGTGTTATGAGACAAGCCTGGCAGTGACACCAGCTGCTTCATGGGGAAAGAATGGTTTTGGCAGCTCTGCCACCTCCAGCTGTGGAGACATGATATCCACAGTCTTTGAGAAGATGTGGATAAGTACCAGAGAAGAAGGGTAAGTATTGGCCCTCATTTCAAAGCTACTGCCTGGAAAGATAAACTGAATATTGGGAACAGAAGCAAGCACCATTTGAACCAGCTGAAGATATTCTCTCTGGGCCATGCCCAGCTGGATCTTACTCTCAAAATATTCAAGAGCAAGAATCACACCTGCATTTATTGCATAAAACACTGAGGGGGACTTAAACTCTTTTGGAAATGAGAACTCCTTAATCTGGTGCAGGTTGGAATTATAATCACTGCTCTATATGGGAGAGGTCTGTAACAAAGATTGCCAAGGCCACAATACTTTATGAGCTGAAGCTGACCAGGAATGTGGCAACTTCAAAGGGTTTATGTGGAGCTGCAGGCACATTTAGTGTTATTTCTGACTGAAGCACTTTCCAACCAGCCAAACAAACAAACATAATTTTGGTCTGCCAAACACAGTGAAAGAAGGAAGTTGATTTTAATAGAACTCATCTGCTCTTCTCTTTCCCTCATTGCCTGCTCTACTTCCCAAATCCCCACCCAGCACACTGAACACTCACCTCTGGGCTACCAACAGTCTCTTTGGTGAAACCAGCTTTGTATCTGGAACCATCTGAAAGCTTCCCTGTCTATATGAAATCTGTGCACAGCTCTCTGCAACTCCCAAAACCTGGGACAGTTTTGAATTTCTGGAGTACAGAAAAGAGGGAAGTTTGTGTTCAACACTTTGAAACACACGTGTTTGTCTGAGACTCCCAACTCTCTTCACAGACAATATTCTTTTGCTTCAGGAGGTGAAGCATTACTTAGCCAAAAAAACCTAAATGCCTTCTCCGAGGTCAGGTAAGAGCAGCAAATCTAGAAACAGAGCTCAGATCAGAGCTTTAAACATAGTAACTAGCACCAATACATCACCTGGCAGATAGAGCTTCAGACCAAGACCAGAGGCCTGCAGTGCTGTTTGCTCACAGCACAAGGGAGCCAAGGAAAGACAGGAGACAACCAGCTGAGGCAAGGGAATGGAAGCACAGAGGCAGAGCAGCCTGGGCAGTGGCCTAAGGTAACTCTGCCCATCAGCACCAGAACTGAGAATCAGAGACAAGTCAAGCCTCTGACAACCCAATGCAAGTCTTGGTCTCCTGATACTCACAGCACCTCCCACTGCTCCCTAAATCCCAGTGAAGAAAACTTCAGGCCAGCTCCCACTACCCTCCCAGCAAGCCTCAGCTACACAGACTACGAGGCTGCACCAGGGATTCCTGAAAAGACTGGAGGAATGGACAACACAGATTGTTTTTCTATTCCAAGACCAGACAGAGAGTCATGGGATGACAGGGTCTGAGAAAGCCTAACATTTCCATAATAAATTCAGAGCTGAAACCACTAGAATGCTGATAAGCTTCATGAGTGAATGCTGTGTACAAGAAAAGCTTCAGAGCAACCTCCTCTGCAGCTACAGAGCTCAGTTTTCAGCCCTAACCAAACAGTATCCTTCCCTTTCTCTCCCTGTACACTGACTCAGCCAGGCATTATATTTACATTTAATTCCATACACACTTTGGGGAAACAGTTGATGTGAAAGACAGCATGCAAACTAAGGTGCATTGCAAATCAATTTTAAATCAGTAAGGGTTCAGACAAAGCATTAGCTCAAACCACTAAAGCTTTTAGTAATTCTACACCTATGAGCAGAACAGAATAATGCCCCAAAACTCACAAAACATGGTTTAAGACCTGTGTTCAGTATTGACATCTGCCACATCTGTGACATCAAACACACCTCACAACCAAATTCAGAGGGAAGAACATGCAAGCCAATACTAGTTATGTGGTTTAGCTTTTAGTCCCAAATCCTGGCATCATCTTTCCACTCTCCTCTTATGAAAATGTCATCACAACAGCAGCATTTAACCACATCCACTGAGATCTCTTGAAAGAGTTATGACCCAGCATCAAATATCACTGCCTCTTATGCAGCAAGGTTACAAGCACCATTTTTCTGAGACTAATGCCATGAAGACTTTAGAAAGGTATGTCTGGCAGAGCCAGCATACACAGTTTTTCTGTTCCCATTTCTAGACTTCCCCTTCCGAAAATACTCGGAAAGCCAATGACTCCTGTCTCCCTAAAAAGAACACATTTAATCCCACAGAAAGGCTCCATAGCAGGCGAAGAATTCACTTTCTGTATGGCTGGCAACACAACACTATCACCCCAACACCAGGTACAGAGTCAGACACAGGTCAATCAGCTGACAGGAGTAAGCTGAGACCTGTGCAAGAGAGATAAAGAGTGGCAAAAAGTGATTTTCTGGTTATTTGTTTGAAACCCTTGTATCAAGAGCAAACACCATTATGTAAACCCTTGAAGAGGGTTTTAAACCAAACTTTTAATCAGCACTTACCTGGCTAGCAAATTCTCTCAGGTGAGCCATGCCTACAGGATGGGGTGTTTTGCAAAATCAGGGAGGATTAAGATGTTGCAGCACAGCGGGAAAATGATGATTTCTCCACTGGTCAACTGTGACAAGCAAGAATACACAGCTCTCAAGTGAGGTTCTTGGAAACTGGCTCATTCCCCTGAAAAATTACCTGCATCTTTTTTCTCTCCTTGATCTGAAGTGCTCCTTGAACCTGCCAACACGTTCTAAGTATGCTAGGCCCTCCTTGCACACCACATTTCTCAATTCTTTACAGAAATGCCTTCCAGATGTGTCAAGGAACCTCACTCTAATGTTATACACTGACCAAGTCCCAGGCTCCATTTTCCCTACCATCACCGCAGCACCCTCCCCAGTATCACAGCTATAATACACAGTTCTATTGCCTCACCACCACTCCCGGCATCTTCCCCAGCACAGCCCACAGCATCCTCCTCAGACACTGCTTTTCTCCTGCTCCTCCTCAGCAACCCTCTCACTGAGAGCACTCCTCCGCTCCCACTGCCCCCGGTACAGCCACTGGCAAAGCTCAGCTGCTCAGCACGCACCTTCCTCTTCAGGGAACCCCAGCCCTGCACCACCGCGGCCTCTCCCCGGTTCTGTTCTCCTCAGCGGCCCTTCCCTCCACCCCAGCAACAGCTGAGCCCCAACCCAGCCCAGCCCCCTCGGCCCAGCCCTCTCCAGGGCCCCCGACCCCAGCATCCCCCGTCACGGTGCGGCCCCACAGCTGCCCTCTGCCCCCACTCCCGTCACGGACACCTCGTCCCACCTCACACCTCAGAGATCTCGCCCTTCCCGCGTTCCCCTCGCCATCATGGGCTACTCAGCGCGCCCCCCCGCCCGCCCCGCCCG
>VZSE01001839.1:6205-66978 GCA_013398275.1 Promerops cafer | reverse complement strand
GGGCGGGGCGGCGGCGCGGGGGTGGCTGGGGCGGGGAGTCCTGAGGCGCGGGGGGCGGGCGCTGCCCTGCCCAGCCCAGCGGTTCCGCGGGCCCCGCGCACTGGCCGGGAGGAGGTGGCGGGACAGTCGCTTTTGTCCTCCCAGCCCAGCCTCACGGGGCTTTCCTCTCGCCAGCCCTTACGGGAATGTGCCCAGGAGCCCTCCTGGTGACGCCGGTGAGGCCCGCCCTCAGCTGTTGTCCTGCCCGCTCGTCGTGAGGGTGAGGGGCTGTCTCCTCCCCGCCCCCGGGGACTGCCGGTGCCGCCGCCGCGCCGCGGGACGCCAGGCCCTCGGGGGAGCCGGCAGTGCGGGAGGAGGAGGAGAGGCGAGGGGACGGAAGCTCCCTCATGGCCTCGTTTTCAGCGCTGCATCTGCGGGGTTCGATTTTCCATCGCGTGCTGTAATGTAACTGATTCACGTTTTTCAGAGGAAGAAAAAAAAAACAAAATTATTTTCTTAGCCTTTTGCCAGGAAGCTTTAACGCTGGTCCTGCATTGAACAAATTAGGCACAGCTTTTCCCTGGCGCTGACAAACAACGTCTTTATCACAACATGCTGGTGCTGCTCTGAAGCACAGGTGAGCTGTTGCAAGAGGAGCAACCCTGGGAACTGTCGCTGCATGAACAGATGGGTCTGCAGCTCCCCCACATTCCTCTTATTCCCTCCCCCATCCCTCTCCCTTCCCTCTGTTTCCCTGCCCCTGATCGAATCAACCAGCACTTTGAGTGAAAACATCAAATAGATAGAGAGTACAGGTATCAAAAACTCCTGCAATGAGATTCTGGTTTTGTGTTTAAATCAACTGTGCCTCACTGGAAGGTTTGCACAAAGCTCTTGCCTGTAGGATCCTTGGGTTGCTGGAGCTTTGAGTTTATATCTGCAGGACCAGCCTTCTAGCCCCAAAAAATCAGACCATCTTGTCTCATGAACAGCCCTATTCCAGCATGACACCTTTGAATATGAGATCTATGAACAGACAGAGAAATCAAAGCTTCATGTGAAGCAGGGAAAGGAAGGAGAATGAAGTTCTGCTCTGGTTGCACTGTAGCAAGGACCAAGGGGTGAACTGTTCTCTGAGTCCCTGTATCTGTTACTTAAGGATCATTTGACTCCAATGATCATTAAGCAGCATACACAAGAGCTCTCCACCTCTTGTCACATTGACAAGTCATTAATAGAGCCACTGTTGGCATGAGGCCGAAGGGCAGAAGCCTTACCAAGAAAAGTGCATGTTAATTAATGTGCCAAGTCTGAACATACACACAGGAGCAGCAATTAGTTTGTTTTGTCAGTTCAGGGTAAGTCTTTCATAAGAGTGATTGTCATGTGGGGTTAGCATGGCAATCCCTTCTGAAATTGCTAAAGCTGGCTCAGGAGCACAGGAGACAGAGGGATTCAAATGTGGGCTGGTGTTTTTCCTCATCTGCTTCGTAGCCTGTTGTTCCATGGATGGGGCAGGAGAGATTGTGTGTGGGGTTTTGGTCTGGCCACCACCTGGAAGAAACCATTCACGGATCAGCTGGTCACTTCAGCTGGGACAAGCTGGGGGTGCAGGGCCCAGAGATGATAGCTCTGTTGTCAGGCAGCTGTTTCTGTGCCTGTTTTGTAGGGGAGAGGATTATTAATGTGCTCAGAAGAATGCAGAAACAAATGCTGACCCTGGGGAAGCAGCTGTCCCTGAGTTCTCCATGGTTGTCCATGGCATGTTTGTATCCATCATCACCTCCATTTGATTTCCAGAATGTATCAACTGGAGCCAAAGTCTTGCTCCCAGGTTTTCAGTCAGTGCTGTATTCCCAGCAGGCTAGTTCTCTCTGGTTTTTTTTTAAATTTATTTTAACATTAGCAATTGTGACTACAGAACAATCGTACTAGTAGTGGATATGTATAGATATAATTTTTACTTCAGTACCCCAAAATTACCTGTGCATTGCACCATCTACCTCCACTGAAAGAAACCCAGTCCCTGCCTCCAGGAGACCTATGTTTGGAAAAAGCCAGCTAAGCAAGTGCAAAAGAGGAGGTGTTTCAGCTAGAGGAAAGCACCAGAGAGTTAATTACATGCTGGAGTGCCCAAGCCTACAAGACTTTGGTTGCTCAGTACTCAGGGTTACAGCTTTCACCTGGCCCTGGGAAACAGGGCTGTGGGAAAGGGAACTTTGGGCAGGACTCCTGGCTCTGGCTGTCAGAGTAAGTTCCTCCTGGGTCTGTTGGGGTGGTATGGAGGATTACCCTGTTCCTGGAGCAGGTGGGGATGATAGCAAGTCCCCTGTGCTGATGGAGCATGAGGCTCTCAGAGCTGAGCCAGCCTTGCTGCTGTCCCTTTCTTCTGTGCTAATTCTGATGCTGCTCATTAGTCTATGCCTTCATGGCAAGTATTAGTAAGTTCTTACCTGTTCTTACCTTTTGCTTCACAAAATTTTAGGATTTTCATGCTTTCAGGGTTCCTACTCCTCTTCCCATTCTTTTTAAAATTGGTCAAGAGCTTTGAGTAGGGACAAGTCAAATGCCTACACCTGTAATCTCACATATTTGCTGTGTGTGCTGAGTGGCTGCCTTAGCTTTGATGCTGTGGGGAAATCAGGCTGAAAAACAAAGGCATCTCTTGTATGGGGTTTCTTCTATTATTAGGATTTCTTACTGCTTTTTAGAAGTTATGTCTTCTCTATTGTACAATTTTCAAGAGGATAAGATTGTTAACTTTTTCTCTTCCCCCTTTTCTAGTTATTTCTATTAAAACAAAGGGATTAACCTAAATAATAATAATAATAAAGTTTAAAAGCTGGTGATAGAAAAATGTAGTATTTAAACAAGTTTTCTGCTCAACACCTAGCCCCTAAACCCCACATCAATTATGAAAGCTACTTACAAGTAAGCTGTGCTGCAGCCCCCATTCCATGGCAAGTTTTGTGTGCCCCATGGAGTCTGCTTTTTCCTGTCCACAGAACTGGAGCCTTTATCAGAGATGTGTTAGTCAAAATTTCTAAGTATTCTCTTTATAAAAAGGCAATTATTTCAAAAAATTGATGTTTTCTGCTGACAGTGTGGAATAGACACTGCTTGAGATAACCCTTGTAATTCTCACATAAAAGAGGAATCTTGACCCAGGTATTTACAGCTTTGGCCCAATGAGCTGACACACCTGGCTCTGTTTCTGTGAAGCTTTGACTGACTTGTTCTTAATGTCCCACTAAAGTAACTCAGCTTTTCCTTTTTGCTACAGAGTGTGTAGTGAATCTCTAGAGGACCTGTAGCCTTCTCTCCTGATGCTCCCTACCCTCTGTCTATGCTTTGGAGAACAAGGAACTTTTCAGCAAGATATCTCAGAGCTGCCTCCCTGCTTGAAGGTAAAATGCTGCAGTTGTATCACTGTGTTCCCATCTGTTGCATACCTGCTTGAGTCAGACAGAAAAGGGATGAGGGAGTGGGCAGGTATGAAAATGTGTAGTAGGACACAGAGTCATGGAATCCTATAGGCTGGGAAAGCCCTCTCAGACCATCAAGTCCAGCTGTTCCCCCAGCACCAGCCCGTGTGCCCAAGTGCCACATCTACACTGTCCCTCCAGAATGGTGACTTCACCACTACTCTGGGCAGCTCAAGCCAGAGCCTGACCACTCTTTTGGGGAAGAAATTTTTCCTAAATATCCAATCTAAAGCTCCCCTGGCACAACTCGAGGCTGTTTCCTCTTGTCCTGTCCCTTGTTCCCTGGGAGCAGAGCTCAGCTCCCACCTGGCAGTTGTAAAGAGGGAGAAGGTTGCCCTTGAGCTCATTTGCAGGCTGAGCCCCCACCAGCTCCTTCAGCTGCTCCTCATCAAACTTGTGCTCCAGACCCCCCCAGCTCCACTGCCTCCCTTTGTACATGCTCCTCTCAGGGAAGCTTGGTCTGGAGCCCCATGAACTGATAAAAGCAAAGAATGCTGGTCAGTAGATAGTGTCTAGTACCACTGCAGGCTTGCTCTAGCTATTTATGGCCAAAACAAACCATGAGGAAAGGACTCAAGAGCTAGTGCTTTACATCCTACCTGCTCTGGATTGCAAAATGTTCGTGGTTGGTTCAAGCACTGATAGATTTTTCTGTATTAATTACTCAAAATACTCGGATTTACATTGTTCTGTCCCTCTTGAGAAACTTGTCATGACACTGCTGTCAGAGAGGCTGTGCAGGTATCCTTGGGGGAGCTGGGCAGAGCAGTGTGGTATGGCCTGCTGTGAAATGTCCTTGGGGCATGGGGCAGCTGCTCTGTGTTTGAGATGAGGACACAAGCCTGGTGCCGAGTCCTGGGGCTGCTCAGCCTGCAGCAGCTCAGGCCTTTCCACCCTGTTCCCCCCTTCCCCACGTGTGCGGCAGACCTGGAGAGCCCTCCTAGCGCCCTCTCCATGCTGACCGTGCTGTCAGGGAGCACTGATGGCTCTGGGGCAGGTAAGAGGTTTTGGAAGCCAACCTGGTTTGCTCTGCGTTGGTGCCAGCAGGTGGCAACAGCGCTTTGCAGCCCCGGCTCTCTGCAGCACCCGGCAGCCCCAGTCGGTCCCTTTTGACGAACGGCTGCACCGCCCCTGCCAAATCCCCGCTGCTCTGTCCCTGCTCATCCCTTTCCTGCGTGGGTCATGCAGCCCTTCGTGCCGGTGCATGAAGCGGTGCTCAAAGCCAGGAACTCCAAGCTGTTCACTCAGCCTTGAAGCCGACATCTCCTGTCCAAAGGAGGGAGCAGCAGGCTGGGGAGCAGGGTGGGTGGTGGCCTGTGCCTGGATCTGTGTCCTGGGACTCTGAGCTTTCCTGCTGTGTGAGTGGGGCCAAGTCTGGTTCAGTTTCTTCTGTCTACCCTGGGTACCACATTAAAAATTCAGGCACGGTGAGGGTAAACCAGCAGAGAGTGGGATGTATCATGGAGGGTGACAATAACTGTGCAGGGAGATGGGCCCAGCCACCAGGTGACTGGGGACATGGTGGCTGGCTGATACTAGGTCTGGTACCTTAGCTTTGGAGTCACTACAGGACATGGCAGGGGGGTTGGAACGAGATTACTTTTGAGGTCCCTTCCAACCCAAACCATTCTATGATTCTACGATTATTTGCAGCAGCAGCTTAGGCACCTTGAGCCTGGAGAGCCCTGAGAAGTGGTAGCACTTTCCTAGCATAAACAGAGCTGTGGAGCACAGTGGTTAGCCTGAGATCTGGGTGTTAAGTGCTCTCCCTAAAGGTAGAATTACTTAGCAGGATAGATGGGGGTCAAATTTTCCTGTAAAATGTGCTGCAAGAACAACTCTCTTGGTGCTGTGGTGCTTGTTTGGAGAGGAGCTATTTCTGTCTCCTTTTGGATACTGAGAGGCTGGAGTGGTTTGTGGCTGGAGTGGTACTGTGGAGAGCAGTGATGGGGAAGAGCACTATTGCTGTATTAAGCAGTTAAGCAGTATCACTGTAGGAACAGAAGGCAAGTTATCTTCTTGACAAGAGGATCCTTTTGAATCTGTGGTGTTCCCATGGCATATGGTTTTGCCCAGTGCAAATTGGAGCTTTCAAGCCCTAGGAAAGAATGCACTTGTACAGGAAGAAGCAAGAGCTGGACTCATTGGCAGTTTTACTCTTTGCTGTGGTTTATAGTTTTTGTCTGGACTTGGCCCCTGAGCTTCTATATAGCAGATGCTACTCAAGCTCATGCCAAAGCAGTCTCTGCCTGAGCTTGCAAGCTACATTGACAGTTTTAAATGGGGATGTTCTCCATAGTCACCTTTCTTTTTGGTGAAGATTTTGAAGTGCAGCAGTGCCTTACCTGAATTCAACAAAGGAAACTAGGAGCAGAGAGCACTCTGAATGTAAATTGCTTCTCCCTTTGGTGGAAGGCATAGGACATTAGTTCTGCTCTATTTGGGTGCATCACAGCTATTGATAAGTATAAAGTGATTGTTTTGTTTTGGCAGTAATGTCCTGCTCCAGGCCTTAAATGGTGCTCATTGTAGGAAAGCCAGGGAGAATTCAAAGAGAAATCCATACCCTTACAAGACAGATCAGTCTGAGCTGCCACTGTGGAAATCCACTGGCTCTGATGATGGCTCTTCAGATCTAAGCTTGTATGGAGACTGCAACAGACTGTTAAAGCTTCATCAGTCTCCTTCCTGCTTTCAGACTGTATCACTACAAATCTTGCAATATTGGCTGCACAGGGCTGATTTTCTGCTGATAGTGTGGCTCTTAAGGCTGTCTTGAGTGTTGAGCAAAGAAAAGAGCCTTTATCTCTCAATCTTGCTGGCAGAGTGGAATAAGCAAGAGTGATGCTTGCAGCTGTAAAGCTCAGAGTGCAGCTGACACTCCTGTTGGCTCAGCAACCCTTTGCTTCCCACAGCAACTAATCCCTAAATTAAATGATGGTTCCTCCAAGCCAAGAGCATTGTTTTTCCAAGTGGTGTATCTGGGTAGTGGTAGCAGGCAGTTCATGAGGATTGAGCTGGATTCTGGTTTCTTGCAGGCCTTTGTGCTGTGCAGAGGCAGGAATGGATGTGGCTAATGCAATTCTGGAGAGATTTTTGCTTTGCTGCTAGTTTCTTCTGGCTGCCCTGGAAGCTGTATGCAGGTGAGTGGGGAGAGCTGTTTAATAGAGCTGTAAGGGATAGTTGCTGGCACTTAATTTATCTGGGTGATGGACCTGGCACTCACTGAGTACTTCAGGGGTAACTCCTGTCTGGTACCACGTAATACCTATGAAAATTGTTGTAAAGGCTCCTTGAAACAGAGGAAAAAATGCTCTGCTGGAACTGATAGCATGGCATTGTGCTTCAGTGGGTCAGACTTGCTTTTAAACTGGAGCTGCTAAGTGTGGTTGAATCCCCTCTGAGCTATCCACCCAGAAAAATAAGGAGAAAGATAGTACTGTCCAGAACTGCTGGAGAAAATAAGCTTGTTCTGGCTGCATGCCTATTGCCTGTGCAGATTGGCCAAACACCTACTTTTTTCACTCCTGTCCCAGTTAGGAGGAGGAATACTCAGCTGTAATTCTGGTAAAACCACAGTGTGGTAACACGTGTGTTTACAAAGATCTCTGCAATTCAAAAGGATCACCTAACTCATTCTAGGGTGCTTCTGACCCCTCTGTGTTCCAGCTTTCCCCTGTGAAAATTGCACAGTGCTTTCTGTACTTCCACTGCCTTAACTGCTGCTGTGTGAGGCCAGCACCAATGTGTGTGAGCCATTTGGAGACTCCTGGAAAAGAAACTCAGGGTTTCTATTGTGTGTAGAGAACCATGGTGAAGAAAACCCAATGCAGTGCTGATCCCCAGGTCTGAGTACAGCATGCAAGGTTTCATGGACAGAAACCTAGACAGCACTTGACAGCTGATATTCTCCTTTCTGACAGCATCTTTTTTACCAAAACATGTTTTTTCAAGCCATTAAGCTAAAATATAACACTAAATAAAACCAATTATTCAGATTCATGTACTTCAGAAGAAAGAACTGAACTTAACTGAACTGAGTCCATGCTCCCATTAACTCCCAACACACCTTGTGGAAGGGAAAACTAGAAATTAATAAGACTCCTCTTTTATTTCATAGAATAGTTTGAGTTGGACAGGACCTTTTCAAGGTCATCTAGTTCAACCCTCCTGCAACAGCAGGGACATCTTCAACTAGATTTGTCCAGAAGCATTTTGAAACAGGAAGATGAAGTTACCTGGTTGAGTTAATAGTTGCTTGAATTAGGATTCTGAAAAGCTTTCTTTCTGCCTTCTTGTACAGCAAGGAGGTGCAAAGCTACCTGCTCTTTGTGCTGAGGGACTTAGTGCCAGCATCAAACTTCTGTTCATTAATGATCACTTCCTTGGCCTCTGCTGTCTGGGCCAAAGCCACCACGAGCAGCTCTATCTCCTGAGGTTCTGTAAGGTTCACTCATAATTTATCCAAATCACTCCAGGCCACTGCAGTGTGAGACTGATGAACTCACGGCTGCTTCTAGAACTGAAGTCACAAAGATTATATTTCTCCTAACAAAATACTGTGTGTGTGTGTTGGTGCCTGCCAGAAATTGTATCCTGCTTTGGCTTCTATCCAGAGAAACTGGCCTGTGGTTTCCAGGATATGAGAAATTGAACCTTAAGTGAAGATGTGCTTTGGGAGTTGGTGAGAGACACAGACCCTGTGCAGGTCTGCGTGAAGCTGGTTTTGCTCTGATAACTCACAGTGACCAGCATCTACTTCTTTTATATCAAGATTGTCTATTAAATTATTCATGCTGTACATGTGCCCTACTTTGAGGCTTCTTCTAGGGGCACCACTGTACCTTAAAGAGCAAACATATGGCAGGAAGTGTACGAGACAGCTCAGTGGCTGCTTGTCTTCCTCACGGAGAAGGAGATGTGTTTGGCTGCTTCTGGGGTCTTGGTGGCAGTGAAAAGCTACCTGGGAGTGTTTCTCTCATTTCTTGCTCCTATCCAATGCTGCAGTTCTTAAATGTGGGATTTGATTGTGTTATTTCTCACTGTTTTTGCCACATGTAAAGATGCTGAACAGCACTGACTCCCCCTTAAACCACTAACACTTCACTTGCAAATACTGAAGTAACTCTACACTTCAGCTGAGACTGGTCACTGGAATGAGATGCCTCTCTTCCCCAGAACTGTAGTTTTATGAGTTTCTGCTTCATTCTTTGAAAACACTTCCCCTAATTCTATTTTACTTATTAACCTCCTCCTTGCTGCTGAGAGACTTCAGATTTAACCTGGCTAGAGTATTGCTGGTTTCTCCAACAAATCACCTGTGGGTCACTGCACTCATTGCCAGTTCAGGCAATGAGTTCATTGCTCAGGTGAAATTTGTGGAATGCTAAAGTTATCTTTTGGTGCAAATTTTCACTTAGAGTTTATTCATGTAGGTAAGTAAAAGACACTTTTAGGATCATCAAGTCCAATTCAAGCCCTTTCTTTGCTGTAAAACAAAAATATCAGAGCTGTGAGGATTTTTTTAAAATTCTGAAGTGATGGAAAACATGGCATAAAATTTGCTTATGTTGAGGTGGTTCTTCAGGCTTTTTGTGAAAAGTAATTAATCTTGCCTAATATGTAGATTTTTTTTTCCTCTATCTCTCAGGCTCCTCACAGTCAAAGGACAAACTGAATTAGCTCAGTAAGAAAGACTTCTCTGAGCTTGCAACATCTCAGAAGTCTTGAATTTGTCCCTAGAGAAGGCTTTTGGTCACCAACTACTTATTCATTTCAACAGTTGACTCAGTTCAGTACCTGTATAAGTATGGTTGTGTTATGGTGTTTTTTTGGTCTTGAGTGCTTTTCTGCATTCCAAAACCCTTTTCAACTTCATGTTTGATAGTTTAATTTAGCACTTAAAGACATAATTTTATTTCTATTTTCCTTGCATTTTAAATTGCATTTTTTTTTAGAGTTCAAGGGTGCATACTGTAGCAACAGGAAGTTAAAATAGCATAAGTACAAAACACTGGACACATTCAGATTTCTGATTGGTATCAGCTGTAAAATGGCTTAAATACACATCACTTTTCTCCTTTTTTGCTGAGAGAGAAACCATAGCAATGGGCTGTGTTCAGATACAAGTGAACCTGTGAGTCTGACTCGCCCTCTCTTAAAAACAGATAAAATTAGTGACTTCAAAACAAGATTTCCTGCTTGCTGATTCCTAAATATGATAAAGATTGATTTCAATCACTTTGACTAAAGTGGCTCCACCCTGGGCACCTCTGGCAGTATTTTTTTTTAACATCTGGCCAGATGTTTGCTGTCATGCCAGTGCAAAGTGATGCACTGGAGATGTGCAGGCTGGGCAAGAGGCCTAGCACCAAGAGCCTCCTGTCTCTTGCTGAACTGATGGTCCAAGACCTGTAGCAGTTCTTTTCCAACCAGAATGCACTAGGGAGCCTGAGAAGGGATGGCTGACAATGGTGAGGTTTTCCTTCTTCCCTGAGCATGGGTGGGCATGTGGATCACCTGATCCCAAACACTTAAAGCAGCTACTGCACCCAGCTGCCTTTCAGAGTCATGGGAACACTCCAGCCCAAGGTGGAGTGAAGTAGGGGAGACAATGAAATTTGTGGTCAACAAATGCAAGTTAACCCTGCTTTGGACACCTGCTTGATCAAGCTCATGTTTCAGCCTGAAGGAGGGAATTGCTTTTGTCCTGGCTATTGTACGTGCCAGATTCAGATGCCTTTATGTCAGGTAATAGAATTTTGCCATCTTTTTTTTTTTTCTTTTTCCTTCCCCCTCCTTCTGTTTAAAGGTCTCTTCCATCAGAAGCCACAAAAGCTCTTGTCTCATAAATCCAGGAAAACCCAGACATGCTGAGTTCATGGGAGGATCTGTTGATTACCTTCTCTTAGCATTTCTCGACATTTCTGCAGTGGACTAGGAAGCTCCAGATCACCACAGCTGCATTTTTATGTGGACAATCAACACGAGTGTAATTGCTTCCTGGGTATTTGTCTTGATGGAAAAGCTGAATTTGTTTCATTTTGCTTGTAACTACCTTGCTTGTACTAGTACATCTCTGCAGATGTGCTCTGAATGGAAGATTTATCACATCCACATGAAAAATAACCAACCAGCTCCCTGAACCAGTCCACGGTGCCAGCAATCCCTAAATGATTGCAGTGCAATTTGGCAGGATGATTTAGGAATTGGTATGAGCAGCTGGACATGAAGGTTACTGTAGCTGAGGAAAACAGCCCTATACTGCTCCACAGAGTAAGAGGGGTCACTCTTGTCAACCAGTGCAGCCTTGAAGAAAACTTTTTCCAGTGTGGAGTTCCACGAAGTCTAGAGGTGTATCAAGTGTTTAAAAATGTTTTGCTGCACTCAGAGTGGAACTGCATCCTCATGGAGGTGCTGTAAGGTACAATACTGTGTATTAAGCAACCATGCACTCCGAGTTTGATCTGTGCAGACTTGACACATCAGCCTTACCTCCTTGTCTCAGACCTTGAAAAGAGTTTTTTTTTAAGGCCATAGCTGCTGCCCTGCCCAGCAGAAGAGGCTTAGACTGAAGAGCCTGAAGACTTTCCAAAAGTCACCAAGGGTTTAATTATGAGTAGGATTACATTCTGAATATGCAAAACTTGAGTCTAAATCCCTTGGAGCATGTTTAGGGCACGAAGGTGCGTAGAGGGTAGAGTCCTGCCAGTGTTATCAGATCCCTTTGCCTATGTAGGACACGTCTGTGTGCCAGCACACGTCCTGCAGCCGCAGATAAATGCGTCAGAGCTCATAAATGCTGCTCAACCAGTGCAGAAGTGCCTGTACCACTGCAGGCCCTCTCATTTCAGGATCATTGCAGGCAGAGGCACCTGCCTGTCTTTACCTGTCCATGTGCATGTATCCCATGGGTGAGTGTGAACTGATTCCCAAACTTTGTAGGTGTTCAATTGCTAGAATGAGACAAAGCTTTACCCTCTGCCTTTGTTGATTAGAGCTTGAAAGCTCTAGAAGAGAAGAAGAGAACTCTGATTTCTTGGGGACAGTGACCTCATTAGGTGTTTTCTGCCTTTTCCCTTTTGGTGGTAAATATTTGTGTTCCAAAACAAAGCTATAGTTGTTGAACAACCTAAAACTTTTTGGTTTTTTGTGTCTGCTGCCTTCTTGGCTATGAGATGATTGATCCATCTCATAATCCATCTTGGCTATGAGATGATTGATCCATCTCATAATCCATCTTGGCTATGAGATGATTGATCCATTCAATAAAATGTGTCACTTTGAACCAAATTAGGAGACAGGAGACAAACAAAACAGTTATATTTACTGATTTAGGTTCTGAAACAGATGATGCAGCCTCATCAAAGTCCTAGATGTAGCTAGAAGCTGCTGTCTTGCAGTGAGCAGCTGATTAACTGGTACCTGAGTAGCAACAGTTGGTTAAACTCTTCTCAGACAATATCACCAGAATAAGGTTCAGGAGTATAGGTAGAGATGTTCCATGATTCAACTCCGAAGCTAACGTTAAATTCCTGCTGCAGTTTCCCTTTTGCCCAGTTTGTACACCAGTTCTGGAGTACACCTTATCTCTGTTCTGTCTTTGTCAAAATGTAAAGATAACAGAGAAGTTGTGTCTACAGTGACAGTGGGCATGGCAGTGGGTTAAGAGATGAAAGCATTGGGTATCAGTGCTAGTCTACATCAGAAACCAAAGTAGTGATTGGTTGTTAAACTTGATGCTTTTAAGTCATTAGATCTGTATCCTTGTGAAGGAGAATTGTCTGAAGGCTGTAGAAAATCAGTTGACTGTGACACAGCCTCTTTGGTCTGGTATGTGACACTCCAAGGTGACCTGTAAAGCAGGTGATTCAACTCACTGCATGGCTTTGAGGAGGCTTTGAATCAAGGCCTTCAGAAACAAGGAAAAGGTTCAAAAAGCCTCTGTGTTTTACTTGGGTCCCATTAAGCTTCTGCTTCCATGTATTGTTTTCCTATTGCAGCTGGCAAAATATTTCTATGTAAAAAGAAGTGTTTTGTCCAACCTTCCTGCCCTCCTGTACAGCTTTGCAGCACAAAGCCCGACATTGTAGGTGTGTTTGCAGAGGTAAGTGATAACTTCATGAACACAGACTGGAAGTATTGCTGCAAAAATCACATAAGATTGTACATTAAAAGTGCATGAGAAAATGCAGAAGGTGGTTCAGGCTTGGTTTGGTAGAAGGAGTTGGTTTGGCTACAGTGCCAGAGTTCTGCCAGAGCATCTTGTCCCTGAAGGGACACTTCTTAGAGCAGGTAGAGGCTAGCAGGGTTGGTTCCCAGACTCTCTGAAGATTAACTGGATGTCTTTGGCAACTGTCTGCTTCTCAAAGTCCATACTCTGCAGGTGTTTATAACGTGTGTAGTTTCTGCTGGAATTGTAGGCTGTGTGAAGTGGCTGGGATAGGCTCTGCAAGGTGACACACAACAATAGCTCCAGTCAGAGCCAGGCTGTGGGAACATAATGTTGAATGACCTCCTTGGGGCTGTTCTCATGCTTTTGCAGGCATCTATGTCATGCAGACCCTCTGCAATGTGCTCACAATTCACTGGCTATTTTGCTTCAACTACAACTGCTGAAAGGCCTTCCCAGAGACTTCCTTCTCTAGCAGTTGAACTGCTTAACATTGAGCAGAAGCTGTTCACAATTGAACTATCTCTGTGTTCTCGCTGATGTGGTTTCTCCAGGGTTCATTCCCACTTGACATGCTTGTAAAATATGTCTTTATGGTTCCCTGGTTTTACTAAAGGAGTGCTCCAAGCTGTTTTGGTCACCCCACCTGAGACAGGAGCTGTGGTGTGGAGCCTGTTCCAGCTGAAACACTGTCATGCCAGGAACAGCTACACTGGAAACAGTGTTTTGGGGTGATAAAAACTGCTTTTGCACTGTTGCCTGTCATTCCTTTGCCACAGGGGTTTTCCCATTATAGATCAAGTCCCTAAGCATAAACATTCTATGGAAAAAAGGGCTCTGATTACACCAACAGCACCTTGGATTGTAACACTCTCTTCTTTTCTGGTCAGCTGAGCACTGTATGCTGTGGTTTCATCTTTTTTTACTTATAGAGGCATCATTCAGTGTGAAACTGTATTTTTAATACAAATATGTAAATAATATGGGTAGACTAGCATGCACTATTGGGTGGGGGTTTTGTAATACAAAGTTTGGTTTTTTATACACAACCCCCTCATGCTTCTAGTTCTTGTGTCTTTGCTGCAGGGTGGAAGTTGAGGGGGTGCTGCATGCTGTGACAGTTGGGCAGGGAACACATGTGGGCTGAGATTGGCACTCACGGGGAGCTGGGAAGCACTGTGGCACTTGCATATTTGCCAGACTTCTGGGAAAAAATATCATTAGTTTAAGCAATACTGGTATTTAAGCATTCCTCTTCATTTCATAGCCCTACTGAATAGGAACAGTTTAGATAGGGCCCCTGTGTCAAGCTGTCAGCTGCTGCAGGAAGCTAAGGCATAATTTTTAAAGATTTTTCAGCCATCAAGGTGGCAAAGGCAAAAATACAATTTTCCAAGACACTATCAGGCCCACTCTGCAGGGAATAGGTGGGTTAAAGGTAGGCAGTAGCACAGAATCTCTGGAGTCTTGATTTCAGCTTCTGTGGGACAGGCCTTTGTCTATATTTAAATTTTAGTAAGGCTAGTGGGTAAAAACAAATTTCTGAGAGAATCTTGGAGCAAACACATCTGGTGCTGGAGATACACAGTCACTATTTCCCTGATCACCCTGAGCTGAGCTGGGGTCCCAGCTGGCATCACTGCATGCATGTACCTCTCCTTAACCCTGTTTCTTTCCCTGAAAAAGCCAGCTCAGAAAGAAAATCTGTTGCTGAAGGGTATGAGGTACCTCAGCCCTTTTCCAAGAGAGCAAAGCAGGCTCCAGCAATCCAGTTAACAGCAGCCAACATGCTTTGTGTTAATCTGTGCTTGAGCAGTGTGTTGGATGCTGGCCAGAATGTTCAATATGCCACATAATAAGGTTTTTTCATGCAGTTCATTTGTTCCTTTTTATCCCTCGATTTGGAGACCAGCACTGGTGCACGTTGTACTGGAGGGATTTATGTGCTCAACACCTTGGAGTGGTGTACTTGCTTCTGTCTTTTCTTGAAGGCAGCAAGATGGCAACACTTAGGTCTCACTTCTGAGCTCCTTTCAGAAAGATTGTGTTTCTAACACAATATAGTTGCTAATATACAAACTGTTATTGGGGAGAATTTGTGTTTGGTCTGGTAGAATTTCTTGGCTGCAGGAAACTTCTATTATTAAAACTTCTTTTGTTTCAAATCGTAACAGAAAGCCAATATTTGTATGTGGTTTATTGAGATGAAATGGTATAACACATGCACATGGAAGAAAGCTGAACATTATGGCATCAATATGATAATGCTGCAACAAGAAGTTGACGTTGAAATTAATTTATAAATATATTGGAACTCATTGAAATGTTTTTCTTAACACATTGAAATAAAGTGGGCAAGTTCCTGCAGTACACTTCATTGTGGATAATCTATTTCCTATCAACAAAACCACTTCAGTTTTTTAACCAGACTACTCATAGGTTGGAGGGAGTTGCAAGCACTGCTTGCCTTAGCCATGAGCTGTGCCTCTCTCTGTTAATCATAAAATCATCACAGAATTACAGAATGGGTTGGAAGGGACCTTACAGATCATCTTTTTCCAACTCCCAGCACGGGCAGGGACACAGTCCAAAATGGTGGAAGTGATTGCATTGGTAGGACTAACCCACGGCTGAATAGGACAGGGCATAATTCCCCCACTTGGCTACCATATGAAAACAACTGGCCAACATCTACCCTGCAAAAGCTGCTCTGGAAATCCAGCAGGAATTATTCCTGTTTTAGCAGCGCATTCATCACTGTATGTTACGTGGGGTAACCTGGTCCAGAAATGATGCTCCCACCCTCACCCTGAAGTTGAGTCCTTGAACGAAACCCAGTGAAGAACAACTGAGAGCCTCCTTAAGAGAGAAGAAAGGGGAGGAGAAAGCGTCTCTCTCTGGGCATAGCAACCCCACCTCCCGGTTATTTCATCTTCCTTACAAGGCTAAAGCCAGAAGCTTTCCTCTGCGCCTGGGTCCCTTAAAAGCAGGAGCGCAAACCCCAAGGATCCCGGTGGAGGGCAGCCGGCATGTGGGGCTGACAGAGACGGGGACGGAGGCGCTGGCATGAGCCCTGTGGAAAGCACAGCAGAGAAGGCTGGTGCTCTCCAGAGAAGTGTGACAGTAACCTATGAATCCTAAACCAGGTGTCCAGTGATGCAGATCTTCTAAAGAAACGTGAAACCAAACCCAAAAAGAAATCTCTGAGGGGGAAAGAGTGCAACATGAGAGGTAAATATATTTTTCCTTGGGCAAACTGAAATAACTGGCTGTATTTAGTTTGAAAATTGTCATTGTAAGTAGATGTCTGAAACTGCAGACTGAAAAATGCATTTATTAATATCTGAATAAAGACTGGTCTGACTCTGACTTTAAAAGCAGCACTGGGTTAAAAATTCAGATCAGCAGATGAATTCAGGTGCCTCTGAAGAAATTTTGACGTTTCCCTTTAGGCATTCACAGCTTAAACCTTTTCAAAAACCTACTCTTCTGTTTTGCTTTCTCTGCTATTGCTAGATGTTTTCAAGTAGTAGTATGCACATTGTTTTTGGGGAAAAGCGTGGCACAACCGAAACCTAAACTGAGAATATGTCTCAGAAAACTGTCTCCATCAAGACATTTCAAATGCTCCCATAGCCTTGTTCTTGCAATAGTGCCATTTCTTCAGAAAGATCCATGATCTACTGAGCTGGAATGTCTGTTGCCATCTGGTTGAGGTTACTGTAACTGGTATTTGGGGTTTTTTGGTTTCTTTTTTTTCAGTTTAATTGAAACAAGCTGAGATTGTCTGCACATTCTATGAAGTGTTTCCATGCTCTGACTGTCTAGTCTCTCTGATGGGTAATTCTAGAATTGCCAAATCTGAACAGGAAAAGAGGAAACACCTTGAGAGTTCAAAACTGCAGCCTTTCAGTGGACCATGCTGCCAGGGCTAGTCAGTGGCTGAAAGATGCAAGACTTTGCCCCCTGTCTGTAAGATGGACCGAGACAAATGTTTTGTAAATGTGATACTACTGACTTCAGCATAACTGTGTTCTTGAGCTTCTGATTTACATCTTTGCAATGCTAGAGGACTTACAGATGCTTTTATTTACCAGCTGAAACAAAAAACTGGCCAGTGGAGAAGAGCTGCTGGGAGCTCTGACAGACCTTGAGGACAGAGGATTACTAGACAGCTCCTGCAGATTCTCATCGAAGGCTTTGGCTCAGCCTTTGGTCAGTGCATGCAGAGCTGTGGGTTCAGCAGTCGAGGATGGAGGTGCTGCGTCGTTCCTCAGTCTTTGCTGCAGAGGTGATGGAGGTTTTTGACAGGTCTCCCACTGACAAAGAGCTTGTGTCCCAAGCCAAGGCTCTCTGCAGAGACTACATAAACTCAAGGCTGATTCAGGCTGGTGTCAGCTGGAGCAAACCCGAGTACAACGCCCCAGTGCCTGGGGGTAAGCTGGCTGAGGTGTCCACCATACTGCTTCGACTTGGTGAGTCCTGCTGGGATGGGGGGAACTCAGACTGGATGGAGCAATTCGGACCTGGCTAAGGCTTCTGGAAGAGGCTTTTCATGTGATGATACAGTGGTTTTTCTTCTGCATTTGGTTTTGGTGATCTTCCCTAAACAGCTTCTTTGCTTGAGTTTCCTCAGTCTCTTGGAGCACTGCTCAGCACAGGGTTTCTGCAAAGTTGCCTTTTTCTGAGGACTTGCAACAGCTCAAGATCACAAAGCAGTCTAAGAGAGCCCAGCAGCAAACTGATTCTGTGTGCACAGGTCTCCAGCTGTGTAACAGTTCTCACAGTACTTAGAACAGTCTTTCTCAGCTGGGTGTTTTAACCAGTCTTGCAGTGTTTTCTCCAGAGTGAGAGACGTGATTGCCACAATGCATCTGGCATCTTCTAGGGCACTGCTACTGCTGGACTTGGGCTTCAGCAGTGGCTCACCCAGCTTTTATTTGGGGCTAGTTGCTTAGAAAATGTGTTGTTGGAGATTTTATAAAAGCTGCTTTTTAATGACAGTGTGTTTAATTTTCCTTTGTCTACCTTAGTTACTCAGCAAGACATGAGTTTTCTTGCTTTTCACTGGAGCAAGGAGTTGGTTGATGTTGTCTGACATATGCTGCCATTTGGTGCCTCCCTCACAGCACAGCAACTTTGGGGCTTCAGGGAGAGCAATCTGAAGGTCATGTCTGGAGGCTGTGACATGAAGATATGCTTTAGAGCTTGTACCAGGAGCACCCTTTAAATGTTAACAGTTGCCTGGTCTTTTGTTTTGGGCTGTGTAGAATCCTGTGTGTGCAAGTCTAGCTGTTTGTCATTTAGGAACCCAACACCTTTATTCTTGGAAGCTGCTTCCAACATCCCTCTTTGCCTGTAGGCTGGTATATTAGTTCACATCTGGCGTGGAAACTACCACCAGCATTTGCATCTGATTTAATTACATCAGAGTTCAAACAGGTCTGGTGAAGTAAGCATTAGCTGGGCCTAACAAAGTCAGGACCAGGGCTGGTGTCCCCACTTTCTCCCCCTTCTACCAGTTTGATATTATCCCAAGTTTCTTTTTAAGGCATAGCTGTGTTTAACAGACTTTTTTTTAATTCATTCTTTTTCACTTTTTCTCTTCTATGCTGATTTTACTTCTGCTTTTGTTTCCAATGGTTGTTTGGTCTTTGGGGGAATTATTTTGTTCTTCTGTCAATCTCACTGTCTATTTGTACTCCCTTTCTTCTCCACCTGTGCTGGGGGTTGAGATTTATGTACTTTCAACCCAGTCTTCTGTGGGTGGGCAGGAACATGTTAAAGGGCAAGCAGGTGGCGCACTGGATCTGAAGGCGTCTCCTGGATTGTCCAGATGGAAAGATTTGGCTGATAGTCCCAGGAACTTGGTGCCTTCTCTGAGCAAATCTGTTTGGAGAGCACCATGTGGTACCCATGCAACCAGAAAGGTGAGCAGTCCTCCTCATTAAGATGAAGAATAGTTTCTGTCCTGTTTCTTTAGAAACTCCACTTGTCACATAGCCTATCCCTTTCTTTTTCCCCTTGCTGCTCTAACCAGCACAAGGCCAGCTGGTATCCAGCCACCTGCCAGGAAAGGTAATCCTTAGCCACTTCCTAAGCAGAGCAACAAGCAAGACCAGTTTTTTCCTCCATGACAGTGCTGGGAAGCCTGTGGAGATGGGAAGTTGGAGTATTTCCTAGCCCACTTGCACACAGAGCCTCTGATGAACTGCCTGGTGGGCCAGCAGAAGTCCTGGGCATAGGCAATGCTGTTGGAGGTCATAAGGAGGGAGACTCCATGAGCTCAGTGAGGCTTAGCAGCTAATTAGTGCAATTAATGAGTCAGACATGGTAAAACCTAATTGTATAACCAAATGAGGCACCCCAGACCAACCTGCTGTGTCTGTCATAGGCCTGGTTTATCTGAACCTGTATTTCCTCTGGCCAAGACCCAGGGAGGTGCCCTTTGACCACTGCAGTGAGCTTCTGCACATGGAAACTGTCACTGCTGCCTGGCTAATTCCTCCATAATCACTGGAGGAAGGAGGAGAAGCCCCCCAGTTGCTCTAAATGTTGTAATTTGGGCATCAGAACAAGGACACTGGAGACCAGCACCAATGTATCATGCCACAGGAGAGGTCCTGGGGCTGCTGGGGCAGGGAGCCTCTCCAAGCATGGGAATGCTTTCCTTCCTTGGATGCTCCTGCCTGCTGTGTGGCTTGCTGCAGAACAGGGCATATGTGCCTCCAACCAAACCCTGATCTCATCTGGGGCCTCCAGGCACTGCTTGTTGGAAGTTGGAGCAATGGCAGGCTACCAAGTGCTGATCCCAGCCTCCTGTGCCTCCCTCTCAGCTAACCAGGGCTATCCCCATTTCCTTACATTTACCAGGAAGCCTGTGTGCTGCCTGTGAGGAGAAAACAGCATTGAGTAGTCCAAGTAAGATTTCCTCTTATCAAGGCTGACCATGTGTTGGCAGGTTTCCTCTTGCTGTCAAACAGGGACAATCCCATACTCAGAAAGGCCTGGGAGAGCTCAGCTGTTGAATTCTGTAGAACTGGGTTTTGCCTGTGCTGAGTGCCAGATAAGTGAATTAAGGATCAGTAGCTAATGGCTCTGTAACAAGATCCTGATTGCAGTGACGTCTTCCTTTTAACCTCTCATATAAATGAAATTTAGGGGAAGATCAGTTGCCCTCCGGCTGGGCCAATTCACCAGGATCTTGCAGTGGTATATAAAGCTGTTAGGATAACTCTTCCTCTTGCCAGAGCACCCTTGTGCAGGAGAAGAGCACAGTGTGTCCTAAATCTAAGCCAAAAAGGGCTCTCCATGCACAAAGGGGCTTGGTCCCATGCAGTGTTTGCATTGTGTCATGCTCCTACAGCAGCTGTGCTACCTTCATTAAATATCCATGAACCTCTACAGAGAGAGAAATCCCTTGGAAACTGGGCTTTATTAATTCTACTACTCAAAAAAATTATTTGTTTTGCTACAAATGAAAAGCTTTACTGTTGTTTCTCAAGCTCCACAACTCAGTCCTTTAGGAGGAGATTCTGTGCTTGTCCTTGGTGTTTTTGTCTTGGTCTTCAAGCTGGCCTAACACCTCCTGCCATTTCCCAGCTGGGCAGAAAGCACCCTGGAGGTGAAAGCACATGTCTGTGTGTGTCAGGTGCCTTGCTGCTGAGCAGTCAGCCACGCAAATGAACATCTCTATAAACATTTGGAGGAGAGAAAGAACTCCAGATTGACTCTCAAGTGCCCGTGTGAGCATAAAATAGCTGAGAGTCTCTTTGTTTAATTAATGTTGTGCAGCTCTGGGTGGATCCTTGGCTTTGATCAGCCTTCAGCATTCCTGAGTCGCTCTCTCGCACTTCAGGCGTTTTTGTACAAGCCTGATGGGATGCTGAGGAAGGGCGTATCTCTCAAAAGCTTACATGGATGTACATGCCTCCTTCTCACTTCTGAAATAAAATGACATGGCTTTGCTAATCTGAGGCCTGTCTCCTGTGCTGGAGGAAAGGCAGGCAGCCAGCCAGAGAGCAGCATTTATATCAGGGATTACTGCAGCCACACCACTGCTACAGGGCCACTGCCTGCCTCTGCTCCCTTTAGGAGTCCCAGAGTGCAGGTGGTCGGGAACTGCATCTAAACAGCCCTAAGCACTCTGCTGCCTGCCTAAACTCAGGTGGAGCTGGAGTTCAGACCCTTTGGCTGAAGGCAGCCCTGGAGTGACCCCAGCTGTAGTTCCTCCGTGGTGGGAGCAGGGCTGGGTGCGGCGCGTGCTGACTGCTGGCTGTTTGTTTGCAGGGGATGAGCTGGAGTACATTCGGCCCAACGTGTACCGCAATGTCGCCCGCCAGCTGAACATCTCGCTGCACTCGGAGACCGTGGTGTCGGACGCCTTCCTGGCAGTGGCCGCGCAGATTTTCACCGCAGGTACGGCGCCCACGCACGCACGGACGGGGCTGGGTGCAAAGGAACAGGATGGAGCCACCTCTCTCGGAGAAGGCATGTTTCTGGGATAGCCTGCAAGGTGGGGCCTGCTGTCTGAAAGGACTCTGGGCAGTTTGGCAGTGTGCCCTGCTTTAATGATTTAATGAGAGCTCCTCTCTGCTGTCTTTTGGCAGGGAAATGTCCCGGGTTGTAAAATCCTGCCAGTAGGTTCTGTCTTGTTCTAGAAGGCACCTCCTGCCCTTCCTTGTTAGGAGGTGGTTGTTACCTCATTGCATAGGGAGGTCACTCATTCCAAGCTTCTTTGCTCACCATTGGCAACTCTAGAAGATTCATTGCATGGGAGTCTCCCTTGTTCCAGCTCACACTGCTGATGCTGGGAGCCAGAATCAACTCATCACAAGAGAGCTCATCTCCTCCTGGCTTCCTTTCCCACAGCAACACCCAGAGTTGCAATGAGACCTGCTGCTTCTCCTTTCTCATGGTGGGGAAGTCTTGGTCCTTAAGGCTGTTCCAGATGAGCAGATGCTTTGAGCTTTCTCCCTGCTTAGATGTGAGTGTTCTGCTGCTGCTGTTAGACTGGTTCCAGAGATGATGGTCAAAAGCAAAATCTGCCCTGTGCTGCATTCAGCTTTTCCTGGAAACAATCCCCGCACACAACTGGAAAAGCAGCCTGTGGGAATTGAGGGAAGAGAAACCTTTTAGAGGGATTTATGTCAGGCAGGTTCTGACACAGTTATAGGTTTTCTGCAATGTCTTGTTGTGGTGTCTGTGGAAAGGACGGTAGATGTTAAAGACTGGAAACAAAACCAAAAAAAAAGGGAAAAAAAAACCAACCAAAGCAACTTGCTAGTAGCATAGCGGTATGAAACCACTGGAACCAGTGACAATAGCATGAGAAGTGCCACAGGATGCAGGGACTTGTGACTTTGGCAATAGTTGCTACAGGATAGAAGTCCAGGTTTCAGTTGTACTTCCAAATAGGGTGCCTCACTCAAAACCTTTTAATCCTCACAATCAACTGTGCTGCTTTATCTGGAACTACTCTGGAGAAGCCCTGACATGCAGAAGGTCTGAAGACCTGTGGTGGAGAGCACAGATCCTCTCCAGAATCCTAACAGATGACAAAATAGATTTCTGAGAGGGACTGCCCAAGCAGGGCTTCTGGCAGGTTGAGCAGGGCGGATTTTACTCCCTGAGTTAGGGAAATTGATGCTGTGTCATTGGAAATGGATAGAATTGGACTGTGTGGCTGGCACTGCAGCCCTCAACAGCCTTTCAGAGCATGCCTGGGTTGCAACTTGCCTTTGCACTGGGCTGTCTTGGGAGGGCCTGTGAGCTCAGAAAGCAAGAGCTGGGAAAGTATGGCAGGAATGTCTCAGTGTGGCTGTGTACAAAGTGCAGGTGCCCTGTCTTGGCACTTAGTGCTGAGCTTTACTGGTGTCAAGGCTTACAGAAAAACAAGTGCCAGGCTGGCAGGCTCAGGTGCAATTTGCATTGCAGGTGAGTAGGTGATCTTAAATGACTACAGCTGACTGCATTGGGACTGGGCCACCTCCAGAGCTGAAGTGACCCAGAGAGCTAAGCCAGAAAGCCAGGAATGCTGCAGGTGGAGCAGACTGTGTGTGCTGTGATGCTGCATAACCATGATGCTGGGGAGAAAGCCTGCTGGCTCCTGGGAATTCTGCTCTCAGTGTGTATTGACAAATTTATGGAGAGCTGCAGTTTTTTGGTGTTCTTCTGAGCTCATGAGCCAAATGTGTAGGTAGTTTAAAATTAAGGTAGAAATCATATCTCATAGTTCTAAACCTGGGTTTTCAGGGTATTAAGAATAAAATCTGGACTCTGAGGCTGACAATGCTGGAGACTTTGGACTCAAGCTCTGTTGACAGTGCTGCCCCTCCTCTGCAGCCACCCTGCTGCAGAAATGGCTGCTAGTGTTCTGGTTGCACAGGGGCTAATTCAAACCTTCCCAGAGCTCTCCATGCTCTGTTCTTAATTCTTTTTCATCACTGCTGGGAGTTGTGTAATTAATTGCTTTTATCAGCTTGTTATTGTAAATTCTCCTAGGTAGAAAGTTGCTGAGTGGCAGAGGGGTAGGAGCTTGCTGTTTTTTAACATTCCTGGATCCCACTGCAGTCTCAAAACTCAGCATTTAACAATAAATCCAGCAAATAGGAGTTGGCTGTAGCAGCCAGACATTCATTCCTTTTTTTTTTTTTTCACAGTTCAGAGGAAAGAGGCTCTTATTGAGCAAAGGAAACCAGACACTCAGGTTCAGTGTGAGTTTTCATGCCAATTACCAAGTTTATTAAGAAAACAGCTACAGTCTGACACTACATTGCTTAGACAGCTTGGGGAGCCCCACTAGTCACTTAAAATGTCTTTCCAGCAAGGAAGCAGGGGATTTGGACCCTTTTTTGCTGGAGAGGTTTTCTCCTTAATCTTTTACATGTCTATCTTCCACATTCTGGTCTGGTTTTGAGTCTTCACACTGTAGCTCTGTCTGTGCTCATTTCCTGTCCACACTGTCTACAAGTCTTGACTAAGCCCAAAACTGCCCTGAGCAGCCTGCTTCTCTGCCTCTTCTTTCAGTGAAGAAATTTTTACTAATACCCAATCTAAGCATCACCTGGTGCAATCTGGGGCCATTTCCTCTTGTCCCATGGCTTGTCATCTGGGAGAAGTGACTTCAGGCTCAGGTTGTATTTTGTTCCCCTGTTTCCAAACAACTCATTAGTTATTCAGGGTGAGGAGAGCCCGTCTGTGTGGAGACAAGCACTGCAGAGCCCTGATCTGCCTTTGATGGTAAAGGATCTGCAACAGCATCATCTCTGTGATGTTACCACTAGTTCTCATGTGTGGTCCAGAGCTGCTCTGCAGGTAGCAGGAGACTTTCCCCTGACTTGAACAAGCTTTGGCTTGGGGCCTGGCTGAGCTGACGTTTTCCTTAGATTTTAAAACAAATGCCAGAAGGAAGAAGTCACTTGGTGGAAAAACAGAAGTAGAAAAGGGAGAAGCATTTTCCTTTTCAAAAGCAAGCAGTTCTGTCCTGTTGGTGAGAGCTGCTAGGCATGAGGGCTTTTTAAAAGCTTTCAGCCTGGGTTTTACTGGGTTTGGCTTTTCATCAAGAGTGCCTGGGCTGAAGTGAACCCTGTGTAACAGGAATGTAGGGTTAATGCTTTCTGAGGAGAAAGCACTTTCCCTGCAGGAGCAAATGGATGTAGATGACACCAAGCTGATTGATGGATGGCAGGGATGGGATGACATCCAGAGGGACCTGGACAAGCTTGAGAAGTGACCCATGGGAATCTCATGAGGTTATACAAGACCAAATGCTAATGCTGCATCTGCGTTGGGGCAACCACCAGGATCAGTCCAGGCTGGGGATGAACAGATCAAGAACAGCCCTGGGAGAAGGACTTGGGGGTGCTGTTGGGTGAGAGCTGGACATGCCCCAGCCCTGTGTACTGGGACCCAGAAACCCCCATGTGCTGGGCTGATCTCCCAGCGTGGGCAGCAGAGGAGGGGGAGATTCTGCCCCTCTGCCCCACTCAGACCTGTCTCCAGCCCTGGGGCCCAGCACAAGAAGGTCGTGGAGCTGCTGGAGAGAGCCCAGAGGAGGCACCAGGATGATGAGAGGGATGGAGCAGCTCTGCTGGGAGGAAGGGCTGGGAGAGTCGGGATTGTTCAGCCTGGAGAAGAGAAGCTCCTGGTGACCTAACTGTGGCCTTCAAGCTCCTGAACAAGCCAACAAGGAAGTTGGAGGGGGACTATTTACAAGGGCCTGGAGTGATAGGATGAGGGGGAATGGCTTCATACTAACAGACAGTAGGTTTAGATTAGATATTAGGAAGAAATTTTTCCCTAGGAAGATGAGGCCCTGGCACAGGTTGCTCAGAGAAGCTGTGGCTGCCCCCTCCCTGGAAGTGTTCAAGGCCAAGTTGGATGAGGCTTGGAGCAACCTGGGATGGTGGAAGGTGTCCCTGCCTGTCAGAGACTGGAAAAAGTAATCTGTTTTGAGACATCTTAGGATGCTTGGAATGTGTGGTAGGGGCTGGGTCAGACCTTGCTCTGGTGAGGTGGTGCCCTGGCCCCTGTACCCCCCAACCCTGCAGTGTCTGTCAGCCATGGCACACTGAAGGCAGCCCCCCAGTGTTGCCTGACCCAGTCCCTGAGTGTCTGAGAAACTGCAAGTCCCACCTGGGAGGAAGGCCCAGGATGGGCCAAAGCTTTAAGAAGCCTGGCCACGAGGCAAGCACGTTGTCCTGTAACCCTACCTTCATTTTGGAGTTTTACATCATTGGAACCCAGGAGTTGGTAGCTATATGTCTGCTTTTCTGTATCTTTCCTGCCTTTCTGTTTTTCTCCCTTTCTTCTTCTCTCTTCTCATGGAATGTGACATTGAATGGATTTAAAGGTTTTCTATGTTCAGTTGTCTAAGTCTATGCAATGGTAAGCGATGTTATGTTGCATTTACTCTTTTGCCAATATTCTTTAATTTTCTGTAGTTTACCAGCAAACTTTCATGTGGTTTTTTTACCTCTTGAGAATAGCTGGTTGGGATTTTCTCCTTTGCATCTATCCAGAGCAAAAGAACCTTGGTTTTAACCCTGGAATTAAGTGACTGGAGTGTAACACTGCCTGTGACAGGGGATTAGAATGAGATGAGCTTTGAGTTCCCTTCCAACCCACACCATTCTGGGTTTCTCTGAGATGCTGTTAGGGGCCTGGCTGAGCTGACGTTTTCCTTAGATTTTAAAACAAATGCTGCATCCTGCTGCTCCCTCATTGCTTAGGCCTTATGACTTGAGCTTCCTGCCCTATGCACACCCCTCTCAGCTTTTCTCTCCACCAAAGCAGGTTGTGACTGGCTGTATTCTCCCAGCTGTTGAAGTGTAGCAGTGGATGTTGTTTCTTTAAGGTCTGATTTGACAGCGGGACTTTGATGCTGAGTGGAGCAGAGGGAAGTTTATTTGAATAACCTCAGGTGGTGTGGTGCCCTGAGACTGCACAGTCGTGTCTCATGGCTTCTTCATCTCTCCCCTGGGGCAGACAAGCTCATATGAGCAGGAACACTTTCAAGAGCATTCCTCTCCTGATAATTCATTTTACCCTGGGCTCAGCAGTGTTTACATACCTTTAGCTCCATGGCTGGCCTAGAGAGTGCAACTTGTATTTCTTATTTTTCATAATGCCTTCTAAGCAGCCCTTCACTTTTTCCATATCCTTTTGTTCCATGTCTGTGAGCTGTTCCTTTTTGGACCAGCTTCACATTCCCTGTTGTTGTTAGCTCCTGTGCATGTTAATCCACGCAGTGGGAAGCTGTGAATGGATTGTCTTGCTTGGTGATGAGTGCCTGTTTTACCCAGTGGATAACAGCCAGGCCTTTTGAGGAATTTGGAGCAAGCCAATGTGTTTTCACTTCTCGTGTGCACTGGCCAGATGCAATTCCAGCTTATGCTGAGATGAATCACACCAGTGTCACTTTGAACCTGGCCTGGACATCACGGGGGACAGAGACACTGTCCTCTCTGTAATTGTGCTCCTCCGCCCCTGCCAAGGGAGGCTTTGAGAGAGAAAAGTTAATGGAGCTGCTGTCCTGGGAGAGTGCAGAGGAGGGCTGCTGGAGCATGTTCCCCTGCCCTCTCCTGCCTGGGGCTGGATGGTTGCTGGAGCCTTCCTGGGCAGGGGCCCAGCCACAAGCATGGCCCAGGTGTTGGAGGTGCCTGCTCTTCCCTTGCTTCCTACAAGATCTAGTGAGAAGAAGAGCAGAAGCTGTGCCCTGCTGTTGTGAGTGAGAAGCCCAGCCTGCTGCCTCCGTCTTCTGCCTCCAGCAGTGGCAAGAGGACTTCAGACAAATGGAAATCAGGAAGGGATGTCTTCCTCTCCTGCCCCCATGGACTGACTTTGCTAGTAACAGGAAAGGCAGACTGAAGGATTGGTTTGACCCTTCTGGGCACGCTCTGGAAAGAGGATGTGACCCCTGAGCCCTCCACATCCATCACCATTATAAGCCAAGAACTCGTTCTCTTTCTGCTGTGAAAGGGAGAGGGGTTCTCTCCATGTGCCAGGGAAGCACTCCCCTCGTGCAAGCAGGTACCACTATGGAACAATCTTGGCAGGGAAGCTGGAGCTGAGGGCTTCCTCTCCATCCTCTCTGGGCTGAGGTGCCAGCAAACTGCTTTCCTGTGTGCTGGGGAAGTCAGGGGTCTCTTGGGTTCAAAACAGCGTTCACCAAGACTGGAGCTGTCTTTCTGTACCAGAGTGACTTCAGTCCTGTCAGTCTTTGTTACTGCCATGTAAATATCTCAGAGCTAATGGACTTGCTTCAGATATTTAAAGAGTGCTGTCAGCAAAACTTGGGAATAAGCCAGTGAACTCTTCCCTGGAATTTTGGGTAACTTTTGTTATGTAACTCAAGATGCAAGGAACCACATTTCTGCAGGGATGGAGAACTGTAAAACTGACTTATACTAAAGCTGAATATAAGCCAGCTGAGGCTCTGGTCCTGAACATATCATCAGCAAGGAGTGTAACCCCTTAAAGCCCCTTTGATTAGGCAGAACTGTATTGACCTGCACTTGGACAGCCTCGTCCTTGCAGGGAGAACCCCTCGGTCTAGTCTTCTGTGGTTTCATAGCCTCTTCCTGGCTCGTTCTGCTGGCTGTCATGGTGACACACAATGTGAGAAAGGCAGATAAATAGTGTGAATGCCAAGCAGGCAGTGAACTTCCTGAGTGACAGCACTGGTGTCAGGGACACCGCAAAAAAGACCAAAAGAAGCATAAAACCAAAAGAAGCACAGTCACTTTAGCTACGTTAATAACTTCCTCTGATCTTGGGGATAGTTCTGGGGAAGGACAGAGTATCACAGAGCATTTGAGCTAATGCTATTACTGTTGCTGCAGAGCCTCATGAAAGCCTCATCTGTAGATTTTTATCTTACATTAGTCATGAAAGATGATTTTTTTTTGTAACACGGAATGATTTTCTTCAGTCTAACAAGGTATTCCTGTGGCTGACATTTGAAGAGTTCCTCTAAAGTTTAGTTCTTTTTTTTCTTTATTTAAGGAAAAGAAAAGCAAGCAATTCCTAAAAGTGTTAGTGTGAATGTCCCTTTTGAAGCACCAAGTGTAAGAATTGTGGAAATGCTCTGAAATCTGCATGTTTTCTAAAGAAATATAGGGCATTCTGCTGCAGTGAGAACTGTGAGGAGGCTGGAGCTCCATCCCAGAGCTGGTTCAGGCTACCTGGGGATCTGAGAGTGCAATGAAGAAAAGAGGGAGATTATTTACCCCATTTAAATTGTATTTTTGCTTGCTGAGCACATCCAGTTTCCTAATGATGTGTTTAACCCCTCCTGATCCATAGATCTAGTCATTGCACACATTTTTCCATCCTCTCACCTGTTTTCTTTCTTGCTGCAACCCTGCGAGAACAGTTCTGTGTGTTTTTTAAATATTAAAACTTCACCAATCTTCTGACTATGTTTGGGAGAGACTTTGGACAGATTCCATAGAGACCAAACACTGTAAAATACTTCACAGTATGCTTGATAAATATGGCTATTACAGATAATAAGGTATGGGGGGATATGGCATTGTGCAGCAGTAGTTCTGCATGAGAGCGAAAGGGTTGTGTTTCCAGGTCACTGGTCCTGAGGAAAGCCTGATGAGGGGCAGCTGACTGCAGTGTTTGAGCATGAAGGATTTATGGCTGCAGTGTTTGAGCATGAAGGATTTATGCCCAGTGGTGTGGTAAGGTGCAGGGGAGCCCCCAGGAGGTTGGCTGGTACCTAGAGCTGAGCTCCCGTGCTTATCGCTGACACCGACAGGAAGATGACTACTGCTGGGACAACTTCCATGGAGCACTTGCTGCAGGCAGGTCAGCCTGGCAGGAAGGCTGTCTTCTGGGAGATTAGATAAATGACTGGCTCTCCACCCCTGCACTGTCTTCAGTGGTGTAGCACAGGCAGTGTTAAGTAGGCAGTGGCCAAATCCTTGAAGCTGCCTGTTTTTCGGGTGGAGACTGAGGCCTAGTCCTTACATTGAAGAGGACATCAGCCCTTATGAGTGCAAGTGGAGGGGTAGGCACTCTGCTTTCTGGTGAGCAGTGACAGGACCCAAGGGAATGGCATGAAGCTGTGTCATGGGGGTTAGATTGGGTATTAGGAAAATATTCTTCCCCAGAGGGTGGTCAGGCACTGAACAGGCACACCAGGGAACGTCACGGCCCCAGGGCTGCCAGAGCTCCAGAAGCGTTTGGACAACGCTCTCAGGCACAGGATGGGATTGTTGGGCTGTCCTGTGCAGGGTCAGGAGCTGGTCTCAATGATCCTTGTGGGTCCATCCAGCTCAAGATTCTATGACTCCTCTATTCCAACTATGATTCTGTGAACCATCTTGGCCCTATAACTTTGCCTCTCTTTGTTGCTTTTGTGCCATTAGAGAACTGAAGATGCTTATCTTGTATGCTTTGAGTGTCACATTGGAACAGTGATTAGAAAAGAACAGAAATGCTTTGTCTAAGGGTGTTTAAGCTTTATGGTGAAGACAAAAACCCCAGGTTGTTCAAACTATTTGAATTCTGTCACCTCCTATGCAGCATGTGAATGCCTGAGAGCCAGTGGCAAGACAAAAACTAGTGGTGCAGGTCTCCCCTATCCCGATGGTGCCTTTGGGCTGCTTTTTATCCCAGAGCTGTGCAGCCAGTGCTGAGAGGCAATCAAACCATACCAAAGTCAGATTATTTCATTCTACTTCTCTCTGTGGAGAGTTTTCCCTAATTCTGATCCCCTACTAATTCTTTTCCCCCACGTGGAGAGCACACAGAACCATGGCTGCACGCAGGCAGCGTGGGCACATGTAACGAAGCGGAGTCGTTTCCTTTGATCATTCAAGACTGAACTGAGTGTGTGTGTGTGTGTGTGTGTGTGTGTGTGTATAAATATGAATGGCCTTTTTCCTTTTCACAGGCATCACATGGGGCAAGGTGGTGTCTCTGTATGCCGTGGCAGCTGGGCTGGCGGTGGACTGCGTGCGGCACGCGCAGCCAGCCATGGTTCACACCATCGTTGACTGCCTGGGAGAGTTCGTCCGCAAGACCTTGGTGACATGGCTGAAAAGGAGAGGAGGCTGGGTAAGAAATGCTGTCTCACTGAACCTGTTTCTGAGTGTCCAGACCAGAAAATATCCCAGTTAATGGAAGTGAGAGTGCCCTCTCTGCAGCTTTATGCAGAAAAAGGCTGTGTGAGTTTTCTCTTTCACAATGCTGTGGCCACCCCTGTCCTACTTACACCTGTGCTAGACTTGTATACTCTGTTAATGCCTCGTGGTCCCATCCTCAAAATCATCAGTTATCCTTGTCCTCAGCCTCCTGTACAGCTGAGACACAATAATAATAATACTAATAATAATAATAATAATAATAATAATAATAATAATAATAATAATAAATTCAGCCTGGCAGGAACAACCAGCACCTGTTGTGTTCCTGATCTTCTCCAGAGCTAACAGCCAGTCATAGTGGGACACTGCAGGGGTCATTCCTGTGAGGCACGGGCACAGATTGCCCAGAGAAGCCGTGATTGCCCCATCCCTGGAAGTGTCCAGGCCATGTTGGATGGGGCTTGGAGCAGGCTGATTTTAGAGGAAGGTGTCCCTGCCCATGGCAGGGGGGGGAACTGGATGATCTTTAAGGTCTCTTCTAACACAAACTATTCTTTGATTCGGTGATACTCTTGGCCAGCTGTTTTCTAGAAACTGGTAAAAAATGAGGCCTGCCAGCTTAATTTCTCATTTCTCCTCTAAGCACTGCATTTCTTAGATCTCTCTATACTTAATGTGAGCATTGGTTTCTGTGGAGGATTGTTCATAGTAAGAACTTTATTTTGATGCTGTGGCATAGCTAGATACCTTTCCAGTGACCTCCCCAGCTGACTGGAGAGACTGGCTGGCTGTGTTAGTGGCTGGCAGCTGGGTGATGTCTGTATGTACCAGGTTCCATGTGCCTGTCTAGCAGGGACACAGACAGTCCTTGGATTCTCTAGTGTGGTGCTGGGCAGATGCTGCTTGGGGAAAAATATTGCCCTATGACCCCACTCAGTTCATAGCACATCTTGTTCCCAAGGCATGCACTCTTTCCAGACTGAGCCACAGCAGAAAATTCCCTCTTTTCCAAGAGGTGAAATTTATGCCTAAGCTGTCAGGAAATGGTCAGGCTCCTCGCAGAGCCATACAGATCTGGAGGGAGTGGGGTGTCTTTTTCCAAACTGAGTATTGCTCCTTTGTGCTGAGGCTTCCCAACTGTGTCAGTAGCTGGTTCAGTTACTTGATTTCTTCAGGAGTGTGAAGAAGAACTGGGAAAGTATCATTGCTCTGATTTTGGATTCCTTGCACTTACTTAGTATCAATCCTACCTTAAATCATCCCTGCCCTCTCTAAAACTGTGGCACCTTGAGGCCAGCTGACTCAGGAAACTGGTTGGTTGGGCTAAAAGTAACCTTTGATTTGAATGCCCTGATCTGTTTCATTTTGTGTTCCAAAAATTAATTGTGCCGAGGCAGGTGAAGAGGATATCCTGGAATTAAGAAACACTGTTCCTGCCTGTGAATGCCAGTCCCTGCCTCAGTATCATTTGAGGCTTACTTTAACTGCATACCTGTAGAGCTGCTTGAAATGTATTCTCTGAAGGTTTTTTTTCCCTAAGATCTAGTTTTAATTAAAACAGAAATGTTGTGTAGGAAGGCATCTCTCTAGGTTCCAACTATTTTTTCTTTGTTTTGGTAAAACTTGCATGCTCTAATAAGTTAGCATCTTGTTTTAATTTTTGTATTGCTTCATTAGAGTTCAAAACAGAATGTTTGGATAGTTCCAAAAGGATATTTTTGGAAAATTTGTTGCATAGCAAACAAGTTGCAAAACCCATCTCCAGACCAGCTGCACTGGTTCGGTGCAGCTGAGGAGATAAATCCACCAGTGGCTCCTTGTGCCAGCCATCCCTCCTTAGATGGACAGCACATTCCTACTGGACTTGCTGAATCCATGCTGATTGCTCTTGGGATCTGGCCCTAAGGAAGGGAAGCCAAACTCACTGCCCCCCATCAAGCACAAGACTCTGAAGGCTGCTGGGCTGTTCTGATACAGCCCATTTCCAACACCCTTATCAGCAGCTCTGGGCTGTGAAAAGGAAAAACTTTCCCTCTTGAAACGAGGGGTCCCTTCAGTCTGGGGAAAGGCTGCTAATCCCATCTTGTGCTGTGCCTTCCTGAATGTTCTTCCTCTTGATCTAGGCACTGCAAGAAGGAATTTCCCAGCCTTGTTCACTCACAGGCCAGACCAAACAGCTGTTTGGTGGAACCCTCTCACCCACTGCCAGGCCTAGCTTGTGCTGGTTTGTCCTGGCATACCATCCTTGTTCACATGACCCCATCTCTTACACATCAGCCTAGGCTGCCAAGAATAACCCCCATGCCCTGAGCTGGTCCAGGAAAGACACCATGGAGACTTTGGAAAGGCATTTGAAATTCTCCATTCAGCAGCAGGTTCCCATACTGCTTCCATAGGGTGGAGAACACTGCAGAACCCAATGCAAACCTCACAGGAAGAGCAAGAAAGAACCTTTGAGACATCTCTTCCTGGGAAGAGTTTGCAGCCTCAGTAGTGGCTTTACAGTAGAATAGAAAGATTTAATTTTTTTTTTAGCAGCATTTGCTACAAAGCAGTGTACGTGACTTGAATTTATTTGAATAATTAACATAGAACATCAAACTGCCATTGCAACAGTTTATCAGTGCCTGACAAGGCAAAAAGCCCTAAGTGGCTTTGAAGTTTTCAATTCCACTGCCTTATCAGGTAGGCTTGATTTGGATAACAACAGCTAAGGCAATTGTTAAACAGCTGAGCAATTTTGCTTATCTAAGCAAGCCCCATACAAATTTTAAGTGCTTCTGAGTGCAGCACCTCTTAGAGCAGTGAGGTCATTGCCTTTGGGAGAACATAGCAGGGCTTTAAGGAGTTCACATTTTCTCATCTGGCAGTTAACCCTCTACAGCTGTGATCAACCCAGAGTGTATGGGCCTTGTTCTGGCTCACATGAGGCACCAAAGCCCATCAGAGCTTCTGTTTCTCCAGGATCAGGTACCCTGAGGTGTGTTCAGACAGGTACCTGCATGTCATGACTTCTCTCAACTAAAGGGACAGTTTGACACAACTGTGTTTTAAACACGACCCCATGCAGGTTGCTAGAATCTGACAGGTTGAGTGAGTTCAGGCTATTTTCAAATGCAGATAGGGTGAGTGTGCTAAGCCATTGCTGGAAGTGCTCAGGGAGAGCCACCTTACTTTCCTCCACAATGCAGATCAAGTACCTGTAACCACTGGTACCACATTGCACTCAGGTAACTGTCTTGGCTCTGCTTGCTGTGTTTGCTTGTGTTTTTTAGCTATAGGCAGCAGTGTTTCCACACCTTGCTGCTGACAGCTCTCTCCTGTCATCCTGTTCCTTCCCATCATTGCATGCTCTGTGTTCCTTCCTTCTGCAGTCTCTGCTTGTCAGTTATTCATGAGCTCAGCTTCTCCTGATGCTCCCAGGAGATCAGCAATGTGCTGAGGTGCACCGTGCCAGCCTTCCAGACCTGGTGAACAAGGAACTGCTGCAATGTGTGGGAGGCTGCTGGCAGCAGAGCTTTGGTCTGTAGATGATGATGGGGTTGGTTAGTGTGGCTGTACTCACTAACCAGACTCTGGGATTTGTCCCTTCAGCCCCCTTCTCCTTTCTTCTAATGATGACCAAGGTTGGTCAGGCAAGGCTCATGCATGTCTTGAGCACAAGCAGAAGGAATAGAGAAGATTATTGGAGCATTCATCATCTCTCATGTCCTGTTTTGGGGAGGAACACCTTAGGGTTGAGAGTCTCACTTGTCTGTGCTTGGTCAATGAGAGACTTATGTCAGAAGGTAAATTTGGAAGGCTGCTGAGCTAGGCTTGTAAAGAAAAGACTTTTGGGGCTGTGAACATTTGCCATCCTTGTGATTGATTATTGTTCCCATTTGCCACCCAAAAGCTGTTTCTGAAAAGCACATGGGGTTGATGTGCTAACAGTGCACCCCCTGTTACACAACCACAGTCCACATCTTGTGCTAGGCTGGAGTTTAACCAGAACTCAGTTATATCACGGGCAAAGCTTTAAATTTTGATTCCTGCACCAGAAAATGCATTTTCCTCTCTACCTCTGACCTGTTCACTTCACCTATTCGATATTTTCCATTTTCTTCTTCCCATGCCAGCTGAGAGCCTATTTCTGTCAATTTGACAGGGTTTTTGTTTGTTTGTTTTGGTTTTTTTTAATATTTTTTAATCATTGCAGGCCAGCTTCTCTTCTTGTTAATACCTGAAACCAGCTGCCCAAGGGGTCTTTAAATCTGGCCCACACATCTGGGAGGCATCTCTGCTGGCATATATATTTCCACAAACAAAGCTACAAAGCTTGCATTGCTTTAGATGTAAATTGGAGGATGGCTTGCTTGAATGTCTTCCAAAAAAAGCATTAAGGCAAGAGAAAATGTACAAGCAACTTGAGCTGATATTAAACAGGACAACCTCTGGGAAGCATCTGGCTTAACAGAAAATGATGGGAATGCTGATACTGCTAAGGCTTCCTAGACCTTTTGAACAGTGAAAGAAAATTGTATTTAGCTATCCAAAATGGAAAGTGCTGGATAATCTTCCTGTAGCATTTCTTTCCCCAGGGGTGACTGAAGAGGGGGACGCTGCCTCATTGGTGGGGAATTAGGAAAGTGTATTTTGCAGGGCTCTTGATCCTGATTTAAGAACTTTCAGTGTGTGGAAGTGTCAGAGCCAACATCTGGTGCTGCAGCAGTGGTGGTGCCATGCTGTGGGTTGTGGGGCTGGGACAGCCTGCAGAAGTGGCTGACCTGGGCATCTGTCTCTGACAATCTCTCTTCCCTCCTCATTAGGCAGACATCACAAAATGTGTGGTGAACACTGACCCCAGCCTTCGCTCCCACTGGCTCGTGGCTGCTCTTTGCAGTTTTGGTCACTTCCTCAAGGCCATCTTCTTCGTCCTGCTGCCTGAGAGATGAGTCTGAGTTGCCAAGCACAACCCCCTTGCCCCATCTTCTCTCCCACTCCAGAAGCAACCAGAAGTAACTGGAGAAGTAATTCCAGACTGGTACTGGCAATCTTTGAAGAGGAGGAAGAGAAGGACTGGGACAAAAAAAAGGCTTGTTCTCCTCTCCCATCAAGTGGGAGCAGATGATCAACCACAGTCTCCTATTTGCAGCCACACGAGCCTCTCTCACCATTAGTCCTTCCAAGAACCTTGTTTCCCTGGGTAACTTGCATGTGTGGCCTGGGTGTAGCTGGTCCCTGGGCACGCTGGTGGCAGCTGTGTGCAGCGTGGGACTGTCAGAGGGCTGCTCCTTACAGCTGTGTTGCATGCTATGCTAGCACCAGGCAGAGGGCAGGAGGAAGGGAATGTTATTTGAAATGGGATAAGAAAATAGGAGAGGGGGAGAATCCCTCCTTCACTCTGTGTGATTTCCCTTTCAGTCCTCAGACTTGCCTTGTGTTGATTCTTGTTGTTACATTTGTGCTTAAACTTCATCTCCTCCTTTATCCCTAACTCACTTCCTGGGCTCTGCCCCAGCACAGCATGGTGGGTTTTTGATGAGAGAAAACCAAATAATCTGTCAACAGATGCTTCTCCCTGACACGTCCTGGAGATTGGTCTGGGTAGCTGTGTGAGGGGCAGGACGAGAGAGCAGTGTGTGTTTTGTTGACCCCTCTTACTGCACTCACCCCAGTCAAACAGGAGAGCAAGGGGCAATGCCTTCAAGCAACAACTCAGGATGGAATTTCATCATGAAGAAAAATGTTTTCTCCACTGAGATTCTCTCAGAGCTAAGCATGTAGGTAGGAAAGGCTGGGGGGGCACAGGCAGAAATAGAGAAGCAGCAAGTGAACTGGCTGGCATTGCAGAAGCAGTGAGCTGTGCTGAAAGTAGCTGATCTATGTTTCTCCTTAAATCTCTTTGAAGTACAACTCGTAGTCATCTTTGTGGCCAACAATAAAAGAAAGTAAGTGATATTTCACTACTGCAAAGGCTATTGTATTTGTTTCCAGACCAGAGTTAACAATTCCAAAAAAGGCCAGAACAGTGCAGACAAACACTCTGGCCATGCTAAAAATACTTCAGCTTTTCCCCTGGTAGAGCATGTTAACATGTTAAAACTACAACTTGCCTGGTTCATGCCTGGAATTTAACCCATGTTGTTGCCATGTCAGAAACATGCTGTTTCCAGCAACAGATGCAGGGCCTCCCTGACGTCAGCAGGGAAAAGCTGTGGAGCTTCTTCTCTGCCAAAGCCTTCTGGAGACTCCCTGCTCAGTGCCCTGCTCCCAAAAGTGTGGCACTAGGCACAGAAAAAAAGGTGTGGATTAAGAACATGTGGCACTATAGGGAGGTTTTCTGGCTTTTTTCCCTGATTTCCCTCCCAAACATTTAGAGGGGCTTTACTCTTCCTCCAGGAGTTACAAAGGGGTCTGAGAATAAAGCAAAACCTTTACTTTTGGGTACTATCTGTGGGTCAGGTCTGTACTCAGAGTTAGTAGTACTTGCTCTGACCAGCAGAAACCCTTGTAGAGGATGTGTAGGAGTTAGATCCTGGCACATTCCTGGTTTTTCTGCTCTAGCCCTTTGCACTTTGGCTGATGCCTTGGCACTAGGGGCCGGGCCCAGCTTTACCCCTAGTGCTACCCGTGAAGAGTGCTGTGCCAGCTTGGTCTATGAGTACATTTTCAGTAGCAAGGCAATTCTTGTGGATCAAAGCCCTTCAAGGGCAACCTCCCCCATCCCCAATCTTTCAACAGAACCACTCACTGACAAGGAGAGAGCCTCCCATTCCACATCAGAGCTGTGTGCTGCCTTGGACAGTGGCTGTGGAGACTTGGGGTGGGTTATACTGGTGAAATTGCCAATGTAGATGCAGCTGATGGTGCCATGAAGCTGGGGCATTTTTGTGTGTGTAAAGCTTGCAGCAGTTCCCCAGATAAAACCAAATTGTCAGATGAACATTTAATTTTTTAAAATTTCCTGACATATTGGCATTAGGGGTTTTGCTGGCATCACTTACAGTTAGGGTTTTCTTCCTTGGATTCTTGGTAGATCTGGCTGTGGAAATTTGGAGCAGGTACAGAACACATGGGGAACTACACTAATCACCTTTGAGCAGCAGAGAGGGGATCCCTTCCAGTCTGCAACAGAGGCAGTAAAAGCTTTATAGGCCACAGGAGAGGGGTGCAGATTTATTGTCCTAAAGGAGCTGGTGGAAGAGGAGATTCTGGATTTCTGGAAGTACCCTGGCTGTGTGCAGACTTTGACTTGGACAGCTTCACAGCTCATCAAGTCCAGCTTGCCTTGTGTCTCATGGAGTGAATGGGAGCTTCTGGGACTGGCAAAACCTGTCTCAATTTAGATGCTGTTTTGAAACGTAATACTTAAGGCTGTGGGGCTTGGTTTTTTTTCAGTAAACAAGTGATATCAAAAGATCTATTAAGGAACACAAAGAGTTAAATGCACCAATTAAGTGGATTTAACAAGAAGATAATGACAAGCCAAATAAAGCAGCATTGCTGGAAAGGAATGTGTGTGGGTGGGAAGGGGGTTACAAGAGGCAGACAAAGGCTCAGCCTGGAAACTGCTGATAATGAAGAGATGGTGGAGCACCCCTCCAATAGGTTTCAGACTTCTCTGGCTTCTGTTTGTCTTCTGGCATTTGCTAGGCCCTGCAAAATACATACCAGAACTGAACAGTGTGCTGCTCACCTTGCACTTGGTGTTAATGAGGGTCCTTCAATACTTCTCACTCCTGTAATAATCACATCACCACCAGCCTCGTCACCAAAATAAACAACCGAGCAAAAAGAATTGCACACACCACTGTGCATTGAGGAACTAACAGTATTGAGCATGATACAGACAAGTGTTTATGTTGTGTTCAGTCCTATCTGTAATATTTAGTCATTTTGGAGTACTTCCAGGAGTCCTTTACAATCTCAACTGTTCTGGGTCTCTGTGATTTTTTCTATTCTCTCTTCTCTTTTTGCCAGTCCTACCTGATGGGAGACATCAGGGTTGGTTGTTTATCACCCTAATAAACATTTTCCTCTTAAATGATTGGTGAAGGTCCTAGGAGTAGATCTAATTTATTTAGTTGTTAAAGAAAACCAAGAAAATAACAAGTACTATTGTGCTCCTCCATACCAAAAGCCTGTCTGTTGTTCCTCTTCCAGCATCAAAAACTGGAAACCCCCAAACTAACCACCTCGTTCTTTTCCCCCAATGTTCCAAACTATCTGCTTGAGAAATCGACTTGTAGTAAAAGCTGCCTTAATTTTTTTTAAGCTCTTTCCCACACATTGAATGTTCTCAGTGAGACTTACTTACAAGCTGTCTTGGGGGGCTGTTCCCTGTCCACAGTGACCTTTCAGTCCACTGCCCAGTTTCATCCCCTTTTGCTGAAGGGCAGCAGTCACAGTGGCAGGGGACAAACCTCCTTTCAGCACGGGGAGACCTGGCTACTGCTCACCCTGTTAGGCACTTGCAGAATCCAGCCAAGCTTTAGCTGTCTCCTGCCTTTCTGTCCCACCAGAAAATCTGGGGGCTCAGGGAAAAGGTGAGGAGAGGTCAGGTGGCAGCATGGGAGGTGCTTAGGGAGAAGCAGGAGGAGGAAGAAAGGGTTGGATGGAGGTGGGAACACGGCATCCTAAGTATTTTTGCAGCTGTGGAATGTTTTGCAGAGGAGAGCTTTGCCTGTGGTTACAGCGGAGAAGAGCCTGGAGGAACCCGAGCCTCATCTTGCCTTTGTTCACAGAACTTGCTCCATTAAGGATTATCCCTCCATCCTCTCCCTCCAACACCAACCTTCCTCTGTTTCTTTGTAGTGAACTTACATTCAGTCAACAGAAATATCTTTATCACAAAGGAGGGAAGCAGAAAAGCCCTCTTGGCCTGGGAGTTTCAGTGATAAGCATTTGAGAAGTGCTTATCGTGTCCTAGACGTGGCCTTGCCACAGCCACAGCCTGACTTGTACCTCTCCCATATCAAACACCCACAGCAGGTTCACCTTCTTCAAAGAAGCTAGAGAAAGTAATCTCAGTCTTGCAGCAGATGTCACTTCTGTTCCTGCACTGCTTTTTCTCCTGCAAATGGAAAGAAAACAGTTTGTGAAGCCTCTAATTTATCAGACTTGCATCTGTATTATGGACCCAAGTGCAGAACAGCAGTGACAGGGAGTGAGATTGAGGTTTCCCAGGAAATTGCAACACCAAACTTCCTCATTGTCACTCATTTTGTAGATCCTGAGAAAAAGCTTTACATTTTTCTTTTTTTAAATTCTCCTTTTAATGTGCGAAGTCTGCAAGTGGGGTTTTTTATGCACAATTAAACTGAATATGAAGCAGATTGCAAGTCCCTTAGACGGGTTTCTGAAAAGATCAGACCCTGAAGGCATTCCAAGGGCTTTGCCAAGAGCCTTCTTGATGAGGCTCTCATCAATGTGTTTCCCCGAATTTCTTCACTGTCTTTTTTTTTTTAGGCCTACTATTTATAATTTTATGGGCATAAATTTGCCACAGATTAATTACTCTCTTATGGCAATGAGAAAACAATGCATTCTACTAGATTAATGACAAGAAAACAGCAATTGAATGTACTGCTGGCTACAAATTTCTTCTATGCAAATGGTTTGACAGCTGGAGTTTAAATACTCCCTCAGAAAAGCCTGTAACCTCTTTAACTCTAAACATTTTGACCCACTGGGATTATGAGACCTCAGCACAGCTAAACAGAGCAATCCTCACTTGAACTTTACACTGTCCCCAGGACCTGGAAATGCATTGCATGTTCAAGCAGAGTCTGTGGGAAAGGGAGTGCCCCTGGGTCAATCACATGACATGCAGACCATGTCCAGGCAAGGTCAGATGAAAAAAAAGCTTCCCCTCTCACAGAAGGAAGAAAGTAAGGAGTTGGGAAGGGAATTTCCTTACAAGCATTTTTATTTCAGAGCTTTAACTGAGGAGAAATGTCCTCTCTTTGCCCATAGACCAGCAGACAGCATTGGAGTCTTCCCCATCACTGCAGGAAGACTTGCTTGTACTTCTCTACTGGTGTCAAATACAATCCCCTGTTGTTTCAAATTTCCACTTCTGTCCCTGTCTCGTGACCTCCTCTCTTGCTTTTGTTGAGCTCTGTGTTTAAGCAAGATAAACTTTTATTCCCCATTCCCTGCTGGCATGTGACTCACACTGGGCTTGCTCTTGAGTCCCTTTCAGCCACCTCAGGGACAACTGGTTTGGACTTTGGAGGACTGTGGGCAGCACCAAGGCCCTTCAGCATCACTGCTCTGCTGGGAACTGAGAGGATGGGCTACTTTGTAGGACCAGCCCTCGCAGTGTCTCAGCTAACTCTCGTTAGGCAGGAGCTGGAGATCCTGCACTGGTCCTTGCTGTGCAGATCCATTCTCCCAGTGCTCTCTGACACTGTCCAAGGAATATGAAACCACCTGAAAGTTGAACTCGAAGCCCTCTCAACATCGTGGTGTTGCCATTTTACTGCTGTTGAGGAGGTGTGAGTCGGGGGCTGTGCAGTGGTGACTGGGTACAGTTTGTACCTGTTTCCCACCACAGCTGAGCCAGGATTTTCTGGTAATCTAAGAAGGGGATTTAAAAAAAAACCCCAAAATAACCTTTTATTTTGATCTCCTTGTCACTTCAAAAGAACAATTCAATCACCGCTAAGCTGCTAGAACATTCTTTGCTCTCTGTTCCTCAGCCAGAAGTGACCAGACTGCCCTTTTTAAGCCTGGCAAGTTTCTGCCAGCTAAGTCCCTTGCCTTATGCTGTCAGCTTTCCCTCTCAGCTCGCTGGTATTGGTCCTGGGTAAAGGTGTCTAATCCCCATGGCCACCTGACCCAGCAGGGTGTTTTCTCCCCCAGACAAGGCAACCCTGTCCAAACCATCTGGGGGCTGCAGCAGAGCTGGGTGCTCCCCTGAAACACCATTGTGCCCCATTGCCTGGCATGTTAGGACTGGCACATGGTGTTTCTACAGAGAGGAAGAAGACAGAGCACAACTGGATTTTGAAAGGGAGCAAACTCCAAGGATTGTGTTCAAAGCCTGGTTTGGGTACACGCTGCTGGCACTCAGTTGCATGCTGTGAGCCTGTAATCTGTGGCTAATGGTAGATTACTTGAAGCTGGGAAAAGGTGCTTGGAATATCTGTGCCCTCGGGTTTTATGGCTTAACTGGAGGAGGAGAACAGCAGTACTAAAAATACTTAGGTGTTCAAGCTAATGCTTTGTCTCTGAGGGGGAGCGATGAATTCACAGAGCCAAGCCCAGGCTGTGTATTATTACAAGCAATAAACCTACTGGAGATTGGAACTAGCTTGAGCTAAATTATGAGGCAGCCTTCCCAAACCCTGCAGCACATTATGGGGAAGACTGGAAAAATTGCACAGCAGATTTGCTTAAATTTAAGGAGTTTAATTAAAATACAAAGTTAGTATTGTGTTGACATTGGATTCACAGCCTTGAGAGGGTGTCTGCAGGGAGGAAGACTGGATGGAGCAAGAATGTGTGGGGCAGGTGAGTGGGATATTCAGAGCTGGCAGAAAGGTTTTCCTGTCAGTTTTAGGCTTAAGCTCTGGTTTCAGAACTGGAGCTGGAGGAGAAGGAGCACACAGACATCCAGGGATGGGTGAGGGGACAGCAGCTGGGAGAAGGCAGCCTGGTCTCCACACCAGGGCTCTGGCCCTTCGCATCACTGCTGCTTCTCATGACAAAGGGCTGTTTCTGTTTGCTGTCTCCCATGGCAAACACAGCTCCAGGGCTGAGCAGAAACAGAGTCTTGAGGACACCAGGAGCATGAACTGTCTGCATGCCAAGATTAATGGGCAGTGGCTTAAATCTTCTCATTCAGGAGTTCATAAAATGTAAAGCACTTAAGGAAAGGAGAAAGGAAAGCTGTAAGGACAGCAGTGTGGTCCAGGAGTATCCCATGGATTCTCAGTGTACTTTCCAAAACCCAGTTATCTTGTGGAGACAGCTTCCTAGCAAGAAGCATTTGTTGACTGCATGTATTTCTGTCTGCAGACATAAAAATTTCACTCAGCCCTGCGTTTGAAGGGAAGAAGAGCAGCTGAGAAAACATTTGCCCTTTTTCAAAGAGCTTTATTTACTTTGGGATCAGAGTGATTCAGCATGGAGGCACCAGCCAGGGCTGGAGGCAAAGCTGCACTTCCCTTGAAGAGAGAGTTAAGGCTTGTATCAAAAGTGGAATTTAATCCTGCTATCTTTCACTTGAAAGATTTAGCAAAGTGCCTCCAATTTACTCCAGAAACTTCTCAAAGTGATGTCCTCAGGCTGTGAGGGAGTGAAATACTGGGTGACTTGTCTGAAGGAAGCAAGACATGTGCGTGGCCCTCCTTGCCCTGTTACCATCTGTAGAGCTGAACATTCCCATCCCATGACCAGAAACCAAGCAAAGAAGGAAAAGTGGAGCAACCAAGGGCCTGGACAGGGTGATTTAACACCCTGGGATAACACAGGCCAGCACAGTTGGCCTCTGCATTTGCAGGGCGTGTCAGTCTCAGGCTGACTCTGTAGAGGAAGGCTCTTCCTTCCCCAGGGCCTTGGTGCTCACAGTGGTGGCTTTAGGACAGGCTGGCACTTGGACATGGTCTCCTCGAGACGTGGGTTAGTGGTGGCCTTGGCAGTGCTGGGCTATCAGTTGGACTCAATGATCTCAGAGGGCTTTTCCAACCTTAATCATTCCATGATTCTATGATTAATCCCATTTTGCATGGCTGACAGCTCCTGAAAGTGGCCATTGCCAGATGATGAGAGGCAGAGAGAGCAGAGCAGGATTAACCTGGCCCCTTAAAATGTGCTGTAAGAGCCTCTCCTGGGGAGGCTGTGGGCAGCCTCCAGTGCTGATTCCCACAGTCTGGAGCTCAAGGAGGTGAGGAAAATCCCAGGGTTGTTGTGTCCCTGCAGACCTCTCATGCACGTCACCATCTCAAGGGGCCCCTGGGTCCCAGACAGAGGTGTATACACACAGCACAGACAAATGGGATTTACAGGCACCAGCTTCCTGGCCTTACTCTCCAGGAGCAGGAGTGTCAAGAGTGCACAGAAGACTGAGAAAAACAGCTCTGAAAGGGGAAAAATATTTGCAGATGTGCCTGCTCTCCAGGCACTCCTGGGAGAACATAAGGAGTAGGTTTAGAAAAAAACCTGGCACCTCCATGTCCTCCTTTAGTAACAGTTCAACCTGCTGAAAATACATTATTTGACTCAAAAACAGTTTGGGAACTTAAACATTACCCTTATCCCTGTAGCTCCAGCCTCTCCCAGCCAGCTCTAATGCCCACAGGCAGGAAGGCCTCCAAGGCAACAGCATGATGCTGAGGAGACCCACCACAGAGTGAGATGGTCCATTTTCTGCTGAAATGTTTGTAATTAAGAGCTCTGGCTCCCTGACGATGTGTGTCCTATGAAGTACTAAAAATAAAGCCATTAAATAAAGGAGGCACTGTTGCAACTCTTGAAAAGCTAAACAAACCAGAAAAAAAAGGCACTTTAGAAGGAAGCAGAGTTTGGACTGCCTTTCCAGGCCTGGGATGCTGCTTCTGCAGGTACAAACATGGATTTGTGAATGCAGCTGAAGCCATGGAGTGGAGTTACCCACACAAACTCAAACTCTAAATGAAATCTGGTGTTTTTGCCCTTTGGATGGCAGCCACACTGCTTTCCCAGCCAACACCATGCTCCACAAAGCAAAGTGGATGCAAGAACATGTGTCCATTTTTGATAATTCCCAGTTTAGCTTTTCTTCCTGCTTTTCTCTGCAACCACTCAGCCAGCACAGCCTCAAGAGTGGCTGCTGTTCCTCCAGCTATGTCCTCCACCTCTGCCCTCTGCCCAGCCCGCTGGGATGCTGGGATGTTGGGTCATTGGGATGTTGGGATATTGGGATGTTGGGATGTGGGATATTGGGATGCTGGGATGTTGGGATATTGAGATGCTGGGATGCAGGGATAGTGGGATATTGGGATGCTGGGACATTGAGATGTTGGGATATTGAGATGCTGGGGTGCTGGGATGTTGGGATTTTGAGACGCTGGGATGCTGGGATATTGGGATATTGAGATGTTGGGTTATTGAGATGTTGGGCTATTGGGATGCTGAGATATTGAGATGTTGGGATGTTGGGATGCTGGGATGTTGGGATATTGGGATCCTGGGGTGTTGGGATATTGGGATGCTGGGATATTGAGGTGTTGGGATGCTGGGATGTTGGGATATTGGGATCCTGGGGTGTTGGGATATTGGGATGCTGGGATATTGAGATGTTGGGATGCTGGGATGCTGGGATGCTGGCAGTGGTGTTGCAGTGGTAGTGGCCACTATCTCAGGTTTCTCCAAGCCCCATCCAACCTGGCCTTGAACACTTCCAGGGATAGGGCAGCCACAGCCTCTCTGAACAGCCTGTGCCAGAGCCTTGCCACCATCCTAATATCAAATCTAAACCTGCCCTCTAAATGATCCTTTTCCATCCTGTAATCCATGAAACATCATCTGAAGACTCTTGTAGAGAAGATAAGCAAGGATACTATGCAATATTTCCTCATGAAGGCAACATAATTAGACCCAAACCTTGGTGTCAGCTGGATCTTAAAGTTCTTTCACTTGCAGTAATATTAAATCCTTACCCTCATTTAAGGCATTATTTCCAGACAGAGGGAGATCCTCCTAGGTCAGAAGACAAAAAAAAAATCCAGCCTATATTTAATTTTAATTCCTGCTTCACACGGAGTAATTTTTTTGTTTCCAAATTACTTCTGGAAATACCAACCTGTCATTTCAGGAGAGCAGACTCTCCTTGTTTATCTCACGAGTGGAATTATGATTTATTGTGGCCAGAGAGCTACTGAGCCAAATGCTCTGAGCAAAGGTACACAGCCAGTCCTGGAAATGTGGGGCTTTGAATGTGATGCTGTTAGTGCCAGAAGGGGTATTTAGCCCACAGCCAAAATAGAGGGATGGGCATTTTAGAGAAATGCAGTAATTTTCCAGCAGTACAGGGCACTGCTCCTCCTATGGCACTGCTTTCACCACTGCACCCATGTGTCAGGAGGGCACTGGCTGGTGGCTGCCTTCCTTGTGCCAGGAATTGGATGAATCTACACTTCAGGTGCTTTGCTTTGCTGGTGTCTGGCTGAATGCATAGAATCAAAAAACCACTGTAGTGCTGCAAAAATCCCACAATGCTTGGCCTGGTCTCGTCTCAGGGGAAATGTTCTTTTATTCAAACACGTGATCCTTCACAGTGCTTAGATCATGAATGTAGGATTAAGAGAAATATCTCCATGTCTGGGTTCTCCAGGAGAATAATATTTCAAGGCTGGGAGACATAAAATGCATAGAAGAAAGTCCACTTTTGGGCACAGCTGGTGCTTGTAGCCAGGTGTGGTTATTGATGTCCATGCTTGAAATACTCCACAACATCAAGGCTGGCCTTCTTCTTCTGTTGCTTGCTGGAGGCAATAGATTTCTTCCTTTCCCCTTAAAACTAAAAGTTTTTGGGTCAAATACAGCACTCCCTGCCCACCAAGCCCTTACAGCTGTGTGTTTGGTCACCCAGATCATGGCTGGAAAATGTTGCATGTAAGTAAAATTGGCATTCTAGTGCTACAGTACTGCAGAATCTGCACAGGTCTTCAGTGAAGAGGGTGAAGCTTGGATGTGCTGGTGGGGCTGGATGCTTCCATATCCTCCTGTCCTGGGCTTACCCTGCTACTGCATCCTTGTTATTATTGGCTAATTCAAGAATATTTTTGCTTATTATCTCATTCCTCTTAACGTTTCCATCATACCCCAATGGGATAAAAGTGCAACAGACCCAAGAGCTAGACCAAGGGTCTTTCCAGGTGCTGCCACATGGCAAACTGGGAGAAATTATCTGTTACTGAAATATTCTGAGCTGAAAAGTGGAAAGAATGTGTTTCTTATGTGAACTAAGGTATAATAATCTGCAAAACCAGTGTCTTCCAAAGGCTGAGAGCTCAGGTCTGGCACAGAATGCCTCAGCAAGAAGTTTGTGGAGCAAGGTGAGTGAGAGTACAATCTTTTAAAAAAGAAGTCAGGTGCCTGAAACTGCTGCAGTCTCCCAGGCTGCCTGGGGGGCAAATACCCACATTCCTCCTCCTGTTTGTGTTTGCCTGTACACAGAGGATGTCTCCTCCTAACCATGGCCACACAGTTGTACCAGGAGAGGGAAGAAGATGTGCTAGAAGTGTAGGATCTCTGTGCTGGGGAGCATCCCTCCCACCCACAAGCTCAGATGCTGGTGTCCCAAGCCCAACATGGGGTTAACATCCACAGGGATTTTTCAACACATGGGTACTTGAAGGTGGTAGTGCCAGGTGGTCAGATGGCAGCATCTCCATGACTTTGGGAGGAGATGGATTTCCACCTCCACCCAGCTGCCTGTTTCCCTGATGCTTGTAACTGTTTGTATTTTGGAGCTGTATCTCCCCCACAAAAGAAGAGATCTTTCAAAATAGCCACGGTTCAAAAGCTGTGGGGGTGGGGTTTGACACACCAAGCAGGGCTGGTGGGGTTTTGTTTCCTGTGGAAACCAGGCTAAAGTTAAACCCACTGCAGACTGACACCTCTGTCTCAAGGAGCAGCACGCAGTGGGAATTCTGGACATCTCCTCCATGGCCTGATCCATGCAACAATCCCACGGGATTCCAGTTGAGTGACCACTGCTCTTCTGAAGGCTGGGATGGACTGTGTTTGCTGAAGCAATAGCCAAGGCCAATACTGGGCTCCTGGTTTTGGCACTAAGAAAGTCCAGGTGATGTCTTCAGTGGTGACAATGCAATTCCTGGTGATGATGCCACTGTTGGTGGAGATGCTTGGTGGTGATGCCATTCTGGCAGCTTTGGAGCTGTAAAATATGTGTGGTGCCACAGAGCTCTGCTGCTCAGCTGCCTTCCCACACCTCTGCTGCTTTTCCCAGACTATTTTCACCTACAATATTTATCACCATACCATGCCCCAGGCTTCAAATCTTGATCACCGTGCTGATCCTGTCCACTGATGTCTGTTCCACGACAAAGCTGTGAGTTCATTTTGACAAGCTCAGCTCCGTGGGCATTGCTCTCAGGCTGCCTGCAGGTGTGCTGCCTCAGGCATGTTTCAACAGTGCTGCAAACGAGCAGCAATTTTAAAGAAAAATGAAATAATCAGGCCGGATCTTGTCAGATCATCTCACCTGATGGATGGAATCCATTTACTTTATTGCTTTAAAAAAAAAAAAAAAAGAGAGAGAAGCCAACAGATCTCACTGGAGGCATACATGCTTCATCCAGCAGCTGCTGCCAACACATCTCTGGACCTGGGAGAAGTTTAGCATGGGCTGCCCCACGTGAGGGATGTGCACTTCTTGCAGGCTTCATTGTAGGGAAAGTTGGGAGCCAGGTGCACAGAATCCGGGCCAGGGGCTGCATCCCAAGGTTTGTCTGGGGAGACTATGCAGAGGAGAGACAAGAACAAAGAAAGAAAATTCAGGGATCTGTGCTCTGCAGCTTCCTTTGAGCTGCCTACAACTGGCTGGAGGTGAGCAAAGGGCGCCTTAGGAATTCTTTTTGGGGCTGTGTCAGCTCCAGACCACAGAAGGAGCTAAGAGCAGTCATGGAAAGTAGCTCTGGCTTAACATGTACCCTTGGTCCCTCACTAGACACAGGGGACATTTCCAATAGACCCATGTCTGCCTCCTCTCTCTGGTAGTGATTTCAAAAGAATACCACCTTTCATACTGGGGAGGAGAAGTTCAAAACCTCAAGGTGAGGGACTAAATTCCAAATTGCATAAAGATAACTGATATTGTAGGCTGGCTTTTCTCAGGCACCAGGAACACACCATTCTATTTGGCTTAGGGCATGAAACATCATCTAAGGGGGGAAAAGGAAGGTGGGCTCTATGTAGTGCATAAATCTGGTGGCCCTTGGCTTTGAATTTTTTTAAGTCTCTCAGTAGCTGGTATGGACATAGCATTGGATGTGGAGATGGTGTTGCTGCTCCTTCCTTCCACAGCCTCTTCCCTGGTGCCACCAGGGAGGGATGGATGGATGGATGGATGGATGGATGGATGGATGGATGGATGGATGGATGGATGGATGGATGGATGGATGGAACAGACTACACTGACTGGCTGATCTGAATAAGAGATCTATTTTGCAGGAGTTGTGCACACAGTGGTAGCTCCCCAAACAAGCTGCTAGCTTGGCACAAAGTGTGGCATCACCAAAATGTTACCACACCATGCAGAGCTGCACCCAAAAACTGGGTACAGAGAGCTGGTTGTTTGAAGAGGTGGGAATAATGCAGGAGAATAATGCAGGTGGGAATAATTCTCTCTCCAGGCCCTGGATGGAGGCTGGTAACTGGCTGCAGGTGGGTTGAAGCCCAAAGGGAGGAGCAAGCTGTTCTCTGGTGCCATTCAATTTAGAGAAGCAGCCAGGCTGTGTCTGGCAGAGTGACAAAGCTCCTTGTTTCATGACTCATTTCAGGAGAACAGCTTTGGTAAGCAATAATTTTGCACTTCTGTGATTTCAGAGGGTGTGAACTAAAAAAAAAACAAAAACAAAACCAAAAAACCCACCAACCAAAAAACCCCCACGAGTTGAGCCCTACTGAGAAGAGAGGCCACACATCTGAGGGCTTAGCTGTATGCTCTGAGTCAGGAGTGGGGCACGCTGCTGCCCATGTGCCTCGGGGCAGGCAGCCCAGGCAGAAATGGAACTGCCTCAGCAAAACCCAGGCTGGCTGTTGTCAAAGCAGGTGGCTAGGAATGCAGTGCAGGAATTCGGTGTAAGGATGTCCTCCTCCCACTCACCTGCTCTGTGACTCATCCCGGTGAGCTCATCCAGGAAGGGCAGGAGGATGCTGCCAGCCTGGCTGGGTGGAAATGCCGCAGCTGCCCCGGGAGATGCTGACCTACACCTGTGGTGCTGCCAGTGGAAGTGGGGAGCCTGAGTTTCACAGTGTTCAGCAGTGCACTGAGCTGGGGGGGAGCCCTCAGGTGGGGGTGCCAAGTAGAAAATTTCCCTCTTTCCAGCCTTCCCTTTCCTGTTCTTTCAGGCACAACAAAATCAGCAAGGGCAAGGCAGGCAGCGTGCCTGTGCAGCACTGGTAATGTTGTTTTATCCCCCTGGAGTGCTCTGAGTGAAGCCATAGGAGCTCACAGTGGGGATCTCAGGGGCTTTGAGCATCTCTGCAGCAGCGTGAGGGGCACACACTGCAGGTACTTCCCTCCCAGCTCTATTGGGAACGTTCCCAGTATCACCACCTTACTTTCTGGTGCCATGACAAACATCCATAGGGATCACTGATGCCAAAAGAATGAAAGACTGCCATGGAAAGCCCTGGAACTCCAAAATGTTTTCAAAGAAAGATTGTTTTCTTTCCACTTTCATCTTGAAATCAAACAGTTTTGAAGCCCAGGAGAGTACCACTAGCCCACCACTGGGTTTTTGCTCTTCACTGCTCCCTCCATACACTGCTTTTCTTTCTCGGCTGTCTCTGAACAGCTTAGGAGGTGAAGAGCTTTTGAAAGGGTAGCTGAGGCTGCAGCCTGGGCTGCTGCTGCCCTCTCCTGGGTCCAAGGTGGCCAAGAAACCCAGAGATGATTTTTTTAAAGAGATTCGTGCAAGCCTGGGTTCATGTCACGCCTGGCAGATGCTCTTTCATCCTTGCAGGGAACAGCACTCGGAGGGTGCCAGGCCCAGGGATGCTGCCCAGGCTGGTACCTGGCTGGCCTGGCTGTGCCATTTAAAGGCCTGTTATCAGGTCCTTTCAGGAATCCCAGCAGAATTTATGGCAGGACAATGGATGGTCAGCTTGGAGAGCAGGGGTACAGCTGTGCTGACCCAATATTGTGGGAGCTCAGGGTTTCTTGCCTCATTTGCTGCCTGTTCTGTCCAGGATGGTTTTATTTATATTAAACTAAAAAGCCTTCTAAATAAGACGTTAGGGCTGATTCCTTGTACTGCAGACAGGTTCCCAGCTCTGCCCCTCACCTTGGCTCCACTGTCAGCTGAAACAAAACCTCACATTGCATCTTTTGCCCTGTCCTACCCATGCATTGGCTGACCCCTGCCCCAGACCCCCTCCTGGCTGGAGGGCTGCACATCAGCCAGGTGAGCACCCAGCCCTCCAGTGCAGGAGGGATCTCCTGCTTCTGCAACCAAGTGGGGGCACCCTCCTTCCAAAATCTGAGCCTTTGGGGCCCTATTGCTTGCCTCTCTAAAAAGTGGCCAAGAAATCATAGAATGCTAGAATGATTTGGGTTGGAACAGACCTTAAAGACCACCTAGTTCCACTCTCCTAAATGGGCAGGGACACCTTCCTCTAGGTAGGATGCCTGCCTCAGGATTGCAGGTTCCTCAAGAAGAACCTATGCAGGTGAGCCATTGGGAGTAGTCCATGGGCACCTACAGAACACAGGAATAACACAGTTACTGCCATAGTTGATGATAAGAGGATGATGGAGCCTCCCCTGTAGCTCTGAGAGCCTTTAATTCAACAATTGGCTCATGGTTTCAGGAGCTACTTAAGGGCTTATTCCAGTGTTAGTGCCTTGTGAGAGGCTGGGATCTCAGTGTTGGAGGGCTCTGAGGCTCTGGGGTGTGAGTGCAGCCCTGGCTGTCTTCTCAATGGAGCACAGGAGAAGTTGGGGTCAGTGGTCTCCCTTTTCCTACAGCCTGCCCAGGAGTGGGAGGCTTGGGATCAGTAACACAGACCCACATCTCCCAAGAAAGTCAGAACGAAGCAGAGAGAAGCCCTGGGAAGCCAGCTGTGGCTGAAGTCCTCCTTGCCACAGAGTGTCCAGCCCGCAGGTGTGAACCACATTTGGCTACCAAAGACCTCTGCAGATGTGCTACCACAAAACCCCGTGGTGGCCAGAAGCAGCAGGTGGACATCCACGAGGTGGTGCCAGACCAGTGTAAAGGGAGCTGGGTGTCCTGCACACCCCTGGGTGGAAGTTCCTCACTTTTCCTTACTCACCAGCCCAGATCTTTGCTTGCTTGATTTTTGTGGTTGTTGTTTTGTTTTGGTGTGGTTGGTTTTGTTTTTTTTTTTCTGGAGTTGACTCATATTGAACTTGGCTCCACACATGGAGCCACTCATGTTGCTCCAGGTGTTTAAGAGCCAAATCAACCCACTTACTGAAAACAGAGTGTTTGAAGAGCTGGGGAAGAGAGGAGCTGCTGTGATGTGACCTACCTCCCTGGCAGAACCAGCTGCCAAGCACAGGCACGAGGCCACCATGATGGGCAGTGGGACGTGGGCCAGGTGGGCCACATCTCACTGCCCGTGGTGGGCCATGCAGCACCTCTAGTCTCAAGTTCTGGGCTTGTTAGTCCTGCCAGAAGAACAAGCTGTGTGGGCAGTAGTTCTTCCCCAAAATGCTCTTCCAGGCAGCAATGGAAAATTCCATCATGGGGCTATTAAATATGAAGCCCCTGAGCCACAAATCCTGCCCCAGTCGGAAGTGCCAGACTATTTATACACTCCCATGTAAGAGCCATAGCAGACCCTTGGCTGTCTCCGTTGCTTTTTGAACATTTTCCAGTCCTGCTATATGCTTCCGAGACAGGGAGAGCAGAAATGTACTCCATGAATTATGGATGTGTAAAGGGTTGTAATGATGCTCTCCCTTTTACACGCTCCTCTTTTCCAAATGATTTTTAACCTGTGCCTCTTGGACCATCTGGTAACTCCAAACTCTCATTGCAGGCAGGGGGTAACTTGGGGCACATTATAAAGACCGTGAAAAGAAGAAAATAGGAAAACCCACATTTGTTCCCATTCAACACCAGCTGCCATTTTATTGTCTGCTGACCCAGTGTCACGGATCGTTGTTCACCCCCAACTGCTGATGGGCTCTTCACCACAACGAGGTAAAGAAGAGAGGTGGAAGCTGTGAGCTGGAGGATTGGAGACAGGGTTGGACAGCAGCACCAAGGGTTTTCCCAGTCTGGATGGCTGAATCCTTTTCAAAATGGTGCTTCATCGTTCACCATCCTCTCTGCTCGCTCCTCTTCATCCTCCCCAGTGGCTGGGAGGAGTGGGAGGAAGGCAGGAGGCAAATGGTGTGGGAGTATGGGAGGAGGGGACCAAGGTGGTCAGTCCTGGGGATGGAGCAGTGGTAGCCTGAGCCGTTGCTGGTCCTGGGGGCAGTGGTGGCAGTTGCAGCCCAGCTAGGCTCCCCATCCCATGGCGTATTGGAGCATGTCCTAAGAGGGCACATCCCCGTGCCTGGAAGCAGCATCTGATGGGGCAGGAGGTGAGAAGGGAGCACACATGCTTCCCCACCTGCTTCCCCTCCATCTCCCCAACTCCTGGCAGATGCCAGTCCAGCCCCTGCTCTGCCTGGGAGCTCTTGCCCCCATCCCTGGGAGGCTGCAGGCAGGACACTGAACAGCTGTGGCTTGTCCCTCAGCCTTGGGGTGGGGACCAGTGGGACCAGGCACCCAAGGCAGCTCCATTCCCTCTGCATAGAGCATGAGGAGAGGGAGGGGTGACACACAGCAGGATCAAATGAGGAGCAAATTCTTGGTGTCCCAAGTAATAAAAGCCAGTGTGGTATCAAACTCTTTGGGGCTTGAACCCTTTTGTCCTACACTGACAAATTGGAATAGAAAAACACCTCTTCCTACCCTTTCCCTTCCCTAAGAGCAGTGTGAGAGATGCCCTTGGGGCCCCAGCCTTGCCCACAGTAAGATTAGCCGGGCCAGGGTCAGGGTTGTGGTGTGACAAGATGCTTGTTGAAGGCTTTGAAAGGCTTTGCCTTATCTGCTCATCCTCATCCTCGCCATCCAGAACTGGCCCCCCATCTCTGCACCGGTCTGAGATCCCGCCACCCTCGGCCATCTGCCTGCCGGCCGCGCTGCCGGTGGCCCCGTTTTCCCCTTGCTCCATCCTGAGCACCAGGACTCAGCCTGCTGAAATCCCCAGCGAGGTGGGATTACCAGTCTGGAGCTCAGATCACCTGGGTTTTGCAGTCTTGGGCAGAGGACAGAACTTTGTGGAAAATAAAAACGGGATAGGGTTGGGAGCGTAAGATGTCACCCGAGGCTAAACAGCTGATTTAGCTCCTTGAAGGCTTCATGCCAGATGAATTGGTTTTGCTGGATGTTTTAGATCCTGCTTTGCCCTGCCTGGGCTGGGAGACAGCCACACTTCTCCATGCAGCTTAATACTTCAGGCATGATGGAAGAGCAGCTTAAGGACCCATTAGCAATGTGGCTGGCAGCCAGGAGTGGATCCAGGCGAGGTGGGGTGGGTGTGTACAAAAAAGGACCTTTCATCTCTCCACTGCCACATCTAGAGACAGGGTTTGGCTGGGCAGTGAAAATAAGCTGGAAGAGAAGATGTGTCAGAGTATCTCCAGCAGCATCACAGCAAGCCCCTGCACGGGATGGGCTGGGAGCCCGTGGACATCCTGGCTCAGCTTAGCTAAAATTGAGGCCAATGGGACTGGGCAGTTCTGGGGTGTTTGAGTTTTCTCGAGCCTGTCAGGAGAAACACAGACCCTTCCAGCTGAATCAAGTCCTCACAGAACAGCCCTTGCCCTCCACCCACCTCCTTCATCTTTTTGCAAACCCTGAATTATTCCCAGCCTACAGATGGAGACAATGGGGGGATCACTGCCAGTAGTTTGTGGGGGGCTTTCCGGAGAGGTCCCCACCAGCTTTAGCCCTGCTTGATGGCAGGTGCTTGGGTTTCCAGGGGAGTGGAGGACTCCCTGAGAAACCCTAGGCAGAAGCAATATTAAATTGCACCTACAGAGCAGAAGCCACCACCATTCCAAATGCATCCTCTCATGGGATGTGGCTTTGTGAAAGCCATGGCAGTATCCACACCCAGGAGCAACAAATCCAGAACTGGGGAGAGGGCAGGGGGACTGGGGACAGAGCAGCCCTGGTGACTGGGTCCCAGCTCCAGACACACCATGCTGCAGGCCCCAGATGATGACCACTACAGACCCCACAAGCACAGCCAGGGGCTCCTGCCAGCCCAGGCAGCATCCCACGGCGCAGGCAAAGCAGGAGCCCAGGCAGTCAGGGAGGAACAGGAAGCAAGATCCTTTATTGTACACAGTACAGAATGTAATGCAGCTTTGCAGGAGATACATAGCCCTGCTTGAATAAAGATATTTCAAATCAGTCCTCAGATTAACTCCTTCTGCACTGCAGACCTGCCACACAGAGCAAATGGTTAAAAACCTGTCCCCAAGGAGGGGTTCCCAAAACCAAATGCTCCCCATGGGTACAGGGCACTGCAGCCACCATGGGGAGAGCAACCAAGTCATTGTAGAGTTAATCTTCATACTTCCCAAAAAAAAAAAAAAAAAAAAAAAACCCAAAAAAAAAAACCAACCAAAAAAAAAAAAAACCAACCAAACAAAAATTCCAACCGAAGCTAACTAAAGAAGAGAAAAAATTCCTATACAGCATTTACAACAAAACATATAGCCTGGTGCAGGGGAGGCAGGTATGGATATATGAGTGGTGGAGGAGTGTTAAGAGGTGCAGCAAGGGGTGGGAGGAGCTGGAGCAAAGTGGGACACTGAGGAAGGGGGGTGGGGGACCCCCCATCCCTGCCCACGTCAGCCTTACAGCCCAGCTCCGAGGCCATGCCGAGCAGGGGGAGCGCAGCCGAGCCAGGATTGGGATTCAGCCCTGGCTCCCCTGGGAAAGAGGACTGGAGCAGTGAAATGGAGTGGACCAGATCCTTCGGCAGCCATGGGCATCGAGGGCTCCCCCTGCCACCAGGAAAGCCATGGGGGCATCCCCAGGGGCTCCAGGGACAGCAGCCGAGCTGCAAAAAATAGCTTTGCCTTAAAATACAAAAAATCTACAAAAATCAGTTTAGAAACCTTTAGTATTTTCCTAAAACATCCCAACAAAAAAAAAAAAAAAAACCAAGGAGGGAGTTAGTGTCAGGGTCTCCTCCCCTAAAATGCAACCCATGGCCCATAGCCAGAGCTGGGGAGGATTGAGGGCACGGAGAGGATGCAGGAGGTTCTATGGGGACAACAGGTTATATGGGGAGGGGGCTCGGGAAGAAGGCAGAAGGCTCCTCGGGGTTGGGGTAGGATGCTGCGCACATCAGCCCCGGGGTGCTGGCCCAGGCGGCCCCCCCGCATCCCTCCTCTCTGTGCAAATCAAAGCCCTTTCCACCACACAAGGCAGCTACGCGGATTGTGCTCGATGCAAAGCGGATTGTCGTGACAATTGGCTCGGTAGCCACGCAGCCCAGCCCTGGGGCACTGCCGGAGCCAGGGCCTGGGGAAGAGCCTGCAACTTTAGGCTGCCGGCGCCCCAAGACATCGCACTGATGCACGGCAGGAGGTGCCAGCCACGGGCAGTCCTGTGCACTAGCCCTTGGAAAGGAAGGGTGGGAATTCGGCGGCAACACACGTGGGGCGTTTTAAATTCCTCGAATTTGTGTGTGCACCCATGCTGTGTTTGTCGTTGGGTCGTTTTGTTTGTTTTTTTTTTTTCCCTCGTGGACAGCCAAAAATATTCTTTAGAAAACCGTGCTCGCCCCAGGTGGATGCGCTAGTGCCAATGGCTCTGCCAGCCGGCCGAGTCAGTAGGCAAAGCCCTCGGCGTAGGGAAGGCTGCCGCAGGGATCCATGTCCAGCAGGAACGCCGGGCTGTCCTCGAAGTGCGTCAGCGGCACCGTCTCCTCCTCCGGCACTGGGCAGTCCGGCTCCGTCTTCAGGAAAGGGCGCTGGTTGTCGGGATAGGCCATGGAAAAGAGGGCGTCGGGGTCGCAGACGAATTTATAGACGTACCGCTCGCCGGCAACCTGCAGGCAGGAGGGAGGGGGTGAGAGGTGCCCCGAGTATCGCCCCCGCCCCGGGGAAGCGCCACACACCTCACATCGGGCCTAATCCCTCTCCTGCTGCACCCTGGGACAGCAGGGGACGGTCACACCCTGCTGGGGGGTGGCAGGGGGGTCACTCACCTTCTGCATGATGCCCTTCTCGTAGTAGTAGCGCAGAGAGCGGCTGAGCTTGTCGTAGTTCATGGCTGGTCGGTTCTTCTGGATGCCCCAGCGCCGTGCTACCTGTGGGGAGAGAGGGGGCAGCCATCAGGGCCAGGGCTTGAGCAGGGATCCTCAAAGGAAACCACAACTGAAATGCAGGCTAGAGGCTTGTTTGAGGGGGCTGGGGCAGAAGGTGTCACCGTGGGCTGGGAGTGGCTCCCCGCCTGCCCTGATAAATGCTCGGGCTGCGACCACACCGCCACCGCCAGATCAGGGGCCAAATCAAAAGTCATTTCATTAGGGAGAGCCTGCCAAAAAAGCTGCTGCAGAATACCACAATTTCCATGCATGGCGCAAGAGATATTATGGGTAATTACCCACAATGCGCAGCTCGGTGCTGGCTACAGCTGCTCTCAATTACTCCCCAAACAGCTCCTTCCTCTGTGTCACCCTCCCGTGGAGCCGCGCGGCTCCAGCACGGCAGCGCGCCAGCACGGGGCTGCTGCTGCAAACCCAGGGCAAAGGATGGCAGCAGCTTGGGAAGGAGGGAGCCGTGGTGGAGCAGCAGAAATGAGCAAGGCACTGCACAGAGGCACCACCACCATGGCTGGTGACCACTGCCAGCTTCGGGAGCCAGCACGTGCCATGCCAAGAGGCAGTGGAAGATACTAAAGGCAAATTTCTACAGCTGCCCAGAGAGCAGAGATACATGTCTCGCCTCAAGTGCGAGTGGGAGGGTTCTGCTGCATGGGAAGGATCCAGCTCACTCCTGCATCCCCACAGGCACTCCCCAGCTCCAGGGCAGGACCTCTCATACCTCCTCAGGCTCGATCAGCTTGAACTCCATGCCCCGGCCGGTCCACGCGATGAAGTGGGCGTTGGCAGGGTCATCCAGGAGGGTGACCAGGAACTGCCAGAGCTGCAGGGACCCGCGCCGCTGGTAGGGAGGGCCCTCACGGTACAGGGTGGGCTCCTGCTTCACTTTACCTGCTCGCACAAAGACACCTGGTTTAACAGCCTGGCTCTGCCTCTCTCCCAGGCCGTGTCACCAGCAGGAGACATGTACAACAACATGGGTCATCCCTGTGCAGAGACACCTGAGCAGGATCAGGCCATGGGGTGGGAGAGGGGAGAGGTTCTGGGGAGGGTGCTGCAGGCAGGTAGGTGTCAGGGACAGAGATGGAGCATGGCAGTGATACCAAGTTGCCACGTGGGATGCTGCTCAGCAGCTCTCCAGAGCACCGTGCCAGCACTGCTTGGCTTTATAAACCCAGCATCCCCACATCTTCCTCCATGAGCCCCACTTCCCCTGCAGGCCTCCTCTGGGGCCAGGTTCTTACCCTCCAGCCTCTCGGGTACCACGCACGTGTCATCAAAATACAATCGTGTGTCCTTTTCATATGAAAATCCTGTGGGGGAAAGACCCTTCGTGAGCATAGGGCCCCTCCACTACCCTGGCTGGACCCCAAAAAACCCTGGCTTGGCTGAATGCAGCACAGGACCCCATCCACAGCTCTGGGAGCAGACCCATTCCCAGTTATTTCAGTGGCTGAGCGCTGTGCAGCTCTGCCCCCCTCACTGCTCCCAAACCATATTAGCAGCTCTGCATTATCCCAGCTTCCACGGCACTGCCGTCCCCTCACAGCACGCTCACAGGGGCTGCTGGCTGCTTTTGGGGCTGCTGGCTGCTTTTGGGGCCGGTGCCAGCTCTCATGGGCCCCACGGTGCTCTCGTGGGTGTTTTCTGGTTGCCCAGGGAGTGCTGCCCACCACAAGTGAGGGGTGGGATGGGGCCACGACAGGGGCAGAGTGGGGGAGTCACTCACCGTCATGGCTGTTGGGGAAGACATTCCCCCGTAGGTACGAGGACTGGCAGTTAGGCACTTCTGAGGGGGAAATGAAATGACATTAAGGCTGTAAACCCTGTGGGTGCCACCGTGGGTTTGGCAGCATATTCTTTACCCCGAGCACGTCCTGCGGTGAAGTCTGGGAACCTTCCCCCCTCGCCACGCTCCCCGGTCCTCTACATCCACCCTCAACATTGGGGAAAAAAACCCCAGTAGGATTTGGGGTGGCACTGGAATTCAGACTGGAGCATGGGCTAAGTCAGCTCGAGTTTTCACAGGCCCTGCATGAAGTGAGGCACTGCTGCACCTCCCCTACCATCTGCTTGGCTGTGCCACCCTCCATCCCGAGGCTGGGGTATTTTTAGGTCCTAAGGCGATTAGAGGATTTTTCCGTGATGCTGGGAGGGTCCAGCAGCCAGCAATCACAGCTGGCCCCAGGCCAGAGCCAAGGGGGGACCCGCCAGGCGCTGTGGGGCACCCCAGCCTGTGGCTACGGCACTGACCACACCACTGGCATCAGGTGAACGCCTGCTCTATCCCCTGGCTTTGGAAAAGGAGGAAAGAGAGGAAAGAAAAGGGCAAAGCAGGATCCCAGCACCACCGGAGCTCCAGGGTGACGCAGCATCCACTGAGCCTGAGGCTCAACCCAGCAGAGATGCTCTGCTCCTTGGAGTGTCACTGGTGCAACCCCACCCTGGCTGTCCCCTGACTCACACCCACCTGAGTCAATGCAGTAGTCCCGGGGCTCCTGCTTGATGCCCATGGGGGGCTGGAAGCTGTGGCCGGGGGGACCGGGCAGGCCAGGGCCGCCGTGCTCGTAGAGAGGGTCGTGGTACTCCTGCTTGAATCCCTGAGGGGGGCGGGGGGCAGCAGGGCCCAGGGGCTCCGACAGCTGCCGGTGGTAGATGGGGCGGCTGTCCCCCGGCACCCCGGCCTGCGGCGGGAAGGGGTGGCAGGGCTCTGACAGCTGCCTCTGAAACCTGGGGGAGAAGGACGTGGCATTACCGAGCAGTGGGGCTCAGCTCCCACCCCAAGCCAGAACTGCCTGACAGCTGGGTGCCTTCAGCCTGGGGTGCTCCCAGGGTGCACCCACAGCAGGCTGGGATGGTTCCTCAGCAGCACAGCCACTACAGGGGCCCATCCCACGGGGACCTGGTGCAGTGCTGAGGAGCCCTGTGCCCCTCTAAGCACTGAGGAACAGTAAAGCACTCTGGCCTTCAGGTATCTGGAAAGGAATGAGAAATGGAACAAAAAGCCACCTCCCAACACTCCTATCTCCGTGAACCAGTAAAATCTGTCCCCAGCGTGGGGGGCAGGGGCCAGGGATGCTGTGCATGGGTGGGCGCTTACGCAAAGCCAAATCCACGCCGCAGCTCCAGCCGGCTGCTAATCCGCCCGCGCAGCTGGGATTAAACCCTGAACTCGACAGCAGGGAGCACTATTTTCAGCTCCATGGCACTGCCACCACTGCTCTGGGAGCACGGGTTCTGCTGGTGGCGATGGATGAGGGACCATCTCGAGGGGGTGCTGCCACATCCCCTCGTCCTCCGGCACCTTGAAAGGTGATCTTGGATCTCCGTGCCGGCTCCTCTCAGCCGGCCTTGCACCATTTGGCTTTGTAACCAGAGCCCTCCCAGCTGCCGGGCTGGGATTACTCCATTTCCGAGCCATGTCCCTCTGCCCTTCCTGAATGAAACCCAAGCCCCGTGCTGGCACAGTGCTTCCCAAGGGGTCGCAGCCAGCCCCCTGCACAGCCTGAAGGTCACAGGGAGCCCTGCTTTGCTGGGGAGGGATGCTTGCCTGCTGTGGGCACATTCCAAGGGCTTCCTTGGCCCCACTGCATGGCCTTTGCCAGGCTGCCACATCTCGTCCCATGCCCACAGGGGTGACACGGTGGCTGCCACAGCAAAGGACATCCAGAGGCCACAAGCCACCTGCTGAGAGTACCCATAGGAGCAAACCCAGGGTGAGGGAAGGGACTGGCAGAGCCTCCGGGGACGTGGGAGTGATGGGGAATGAAGCCACTGCCTGAAGAGGAAGGAGGGAACAGGTCTCCCACCACAGCCCACAAAATCATGGTGATGCCATGGAGTGCATGGGGGAGCTCTGGACCACCCCCAGTGCAGGGTGCAAATGGGCAGGACAGAGATGGTCACAGCCCCACAGCCCAGCAGGGCTTGGCTTGGGAGGCAGAGCTACAGTGGGTGGGAATGAGGAGAGCAGAGCCCTGACTCAGGACCAGCACCTGCTGGAACTGGGGTGGATGCAGGAGTCAGCCTCTGCCTCCCCTGCCTTTCCCAAGAGCGAGACAAAGGCTCTGCCCAATGTTCAGGGACTGGAAGGAGCAGGAGAAAGAGCCACAAGATCCCAGCAGGAAGTGGCAAGTTTTGCCACACGGGACCACAGGCAACAACATTAGGCCCACCAAGGGGACAAAGGCACAAGCATTTCTCTTTCTCCCCCACACTTTAGGACCACCGACCCACCCCAAGAGTCCCCATAAAGCCCCGGAGGACTCCGGTGGTCACTGGGGTGGGGGCTGCCTTACCTGTGCTCTGCGGGGAACTGGGTCTCAGACATCATCTTTGGCATGTGAACGGGCGGCTGCGGCGGCCGCGGCACGGCGAAGGGCGGCTGCTGCCGCTGCTCCTGCAGCGCGTGAGGGGCCGGGGCAGCCCCATGGGCAGCCGCGGGCACGGCCG
>VZSE01001834.1:0-19312 GCA_013398275.1 Promerops cafer | reverse complement strand
CATCCATCCATCCATCCATCCATCCATCCATCCATCCCTCCATCCATCCCTTCCCATTTTTTTAGTTTAATATACCCTGTCCAGTCTGACCCATCCTCCAGGAGGAGCCCAGCCCAACAATTCACTGCTGGTGTGAGCCTTGGCCCCCTGGGTCAGATCCTTGGCCATGTCCTGGACACGGGGGTGGTGGCTGTGACCCAGTGCCACCATGGGCACCCTGTGCAGTCGTTTTGCAAGGCCTTGATGAAACTTGGGCTGGCCCAAGTCATTAATTTCCTTAATGATGACTTAAAATAAAGGCAAGCTTTTATTTTGATTACCATAAAATCACTCCCTAAAATGCAGTGGAGACCTTCCTTTACATCTGCAAATATGGTTCATGTCTAAAGTGAGGGGTGGCCGAATTTGCTGGTTGGGTTTTGTTGGTTTTTCCAAAACTTCCTCACCCTTGTTCTGGGCACTGGTTTGTGCATTTTTTGTTGCATATAATTATTGCTCTTTATGCACATGGTGGGATTGTTGGGGTGTCCTGAGCAGGGACAGGAGTTGAGCTCAGTGATCCCTGTGGATCCCTTCCAGCTGAGGACATTCCAGGATTCTGTTTCTGCCATGCCACACCAGCACCCCCAAAACCAGCCTGGGGGCTGCCTTGGAGCCAGCCCTGTCCTTTGAGAGCAGTTTCAGTGACACCAGAGCATCTTCCAAAAGCCCAGGAGTTGCTAAAGTACTTCTCTGACTCTTTTCCCCTCCTTGTGGCTTTGTTTGGTTTTGGTGTAGGTTCAATTTCTCCCCATAGTTATCTCTCATAGAAAGCCAGTGGGGAATGGATCATTCTTCCCCACTCCTTCCCTGGTTCTCTCCTATTTTTCCCCAGCCCCAGACATTTCCTAAACCCCATCTGTGTGTGTGGAAACTGCTGAACTGGAATGCAGTGCAGGAGATGCCAAGCAGATGCTGAGCAGAGGAATTAACAATCACCAAAGTGGTGGCATCAGCTTTTTGAAGTCAAAAATTGTCCCTGAGTGCACATTTGGGGAGGGGGCAGCAGCAGCAGGTCCTTCCCTGAGTCAGGGGTGTGTATGGGGTGGATGGGCCTGTTGTAGCTTTGGGTTCTGGGTTCTTTCATCATCACAAAGATAAAGGGGCAGAATCTGCCCCAGAAATGGAGCAGGGATCTGTGGGTTTAATGTGGACGCTCTTGTGTCCCCCCTTGGGGTGCCTGGTCTGGGGGATGGTGTCACTGGGTTCTCCTGGTCCAGAGCATTTATTTATGGAGTCCTGGAATGTCCACAGCTGGAATGGACCCTCAGGGATCATCAGCCCAGCCCTGGCCCTGCTCAGACACCCCAACAAGCCCACCCTGAGCACCCCTGGCAGCGCTGTCCAAACGCTCCTGGAGCTCTGGCAGCCTCGGGGCCGGGACCATTCCCTGGGGAGCCTGGGCAGTGCCAGCACCCTCGGGGGGAAGAACCTTTCCCTGAGCGCCATGCCAAGCCCTGGCACAGCTCCAGCCCTTCCTGGGCTCCTGTCCCTGTCCCAGAGGGAAATGCCACCTGGCCCATTTGATGCCCCTGGACAGGTCAGGAAGTGGCAGCACATTCCAGCCCCCTGCCATGGTCAGGGACACCTTCCAGTGTCCCTGGTTGCTCCAAGCCCCATGCAGCCTGGCCTTGGCCAGCAGAACAGCTGAGCCTCAGTGTCCCAACCAGTCAGTTTTGGTCCAACCTCGAATTTCAAGGCAGTGAAGGGGATAAAACATCCCCTGACGTGCCCCATGAGCAGAGCCCTCCAGGGTGGCATTGCCAGGGACCTCGTGCTGCCCTCCAGGTGTTCAGGGTGGGTTTTTTTGTCCGCCACCCCCCCCCCCCCCCCCCTCNCCCCCCCCCCCCCCCCCCCCTTATTTTTATTTTAATTGTTTTGTTGTGCACCGGGAAAAGGAAGTGAAGGAATTGTATGGTCCCCTCTACAATCGACGTCCTGTAAACAGCTCCCGGCTGCCTTCCACTCACAGCTGGTTTTTCCTATTTGGGGGTGGATGGGGCTGGTAAATAAACAGGAATTCTGGGAGCTGCTTCCAGCACCCCCTTTTCCCTCGCAGGGGCTGTGCCAGCTCCTCAGAGCCTTTCTTGGAGGGTGCCCGGGTGGGTTGTTCCTCACTGAGTGAAGCCAAGTCTCATCAGGAAAAACAACTTTGCTAGTTTTCTTGGGACTAAAGCTAATTACTAGTCGACTAATTTTATTGATTTCCAATCCCTTTTAGCAGAGATTTTGCTGTGGGGCTGATCGCCAGAGCGATTAGCACACAAAGCTGCTTAATTTGGAAGTGTTTATCAAGCAGCCTTCTGTCACCTCTGCTTCAAATCAAATTACGGTGGCACCGGTGGCCCTGCCTGTGGTGGCTTGTGCTGGCCCACCCCGAGGGAGGCAGGTGGGGAGCAGGGCTTCTCTGGGTTAAATAACCATGGCAGGGGGTTTGGAACCAGGTGATCTCTAGGGCTCCTTCCAACCCAAAACACTCCATGGATCTAAGTATTCCAGGAGCTTGTAGAGCTGCTGGCCGTGGGGTTTTTGCTCCCAGCTGCCACCACATCCTTGTCTTGCTGCAACCCTCGGGCACTGCTGTGGCTGCAGAGCTGGAATTGCCCTCCTGGCCCTCAAACCCTGCCATGGGCACTGTGTGGTCTCTCTTGAGGATGGAAGATGCACCTTTGTGGCAGCTACAGCTGCTTCCAAACCTCCTCCAGCCACAGGAGGGATTTGGCCTAAATATTTTTAATAGAATTTAAAAAAAGAAAAAAAAAGCCTGGCCCAGGCGTTCTGCTGGAATCAGATTAGGGAGGGCAGACTGTGGAGGCCGGGGGGAGGGAGAGGCTGAGCCCAGCTCAGTCACAGCTCCAGCAGCACAGAAACCCCAGCAGTGTCCCCCAGTGTCACCCTGGGGCTGCTGTGAGGGTCCCTCACTGCCTCCTCCTCCTGACAAGTGAAAACAAGGTGCCTTTGAGACATTTCAAGTCACAGGAAGAAATCCCAGAAATTCCTCCCTGGGAGGGTGGGCAGGCCCTGGCACAGGGTGCCCAGAGCAGCTGGGGCTGCCCCTGGATCCCTGGAAGTGCCCAAGGCCAGGCTGGACACTGGGGCTTGGAGCAGCCTGGGACAGTGGAAGGTGTCCCTGCCATGGCAGGGGTGGCACTGGATGAGGTCTGAGGTCCCCTCCCACCCAACCACTCCATGATTTGAGCCTGCAGTGCTGCAGCTTTCCAGCAGTGCATGTTCTCCTCAGGGTATCCCTTGGTACAGGATTGAAGAGCAAAAACTCTGTATTTGCCTTACGAATGGTATCTGAGAGGGTTCAGGAGCAAAACATCCCATTCTCCACCCCTGCATGTCCTCAGGGTCCGGAGAGATGGCTGCACACCCCTTAGTGTCAATGAGTCCCAGTTGTTAGGGACTGAGCTTGTTTTACAAGACCTTTCACAGAACCCTGCAATAGCTGAGCTGGGAGGGACACCCAAGGACCATCGAGTCCAGCCCCTGACCCTGTCCCACTCACACAAAGGCCGTAGGCTGTGGGGTCCTTGGCTGTGTCTGGGTGGTGAGAGCCACGTTCCCTCCCACCCCATGTCCAGGTGGGGCGTTCAGAGCTCACCTGTGCCCAGGTAGGTTTGGGGGCTCTGGTTGAAACCAGGGCAGCCTCTCTTGGTGCAGCATTTTTGGCTCCCGTGGATGGCAGCTGGAAGGCACAGGCTGGGAACTGAGCAGGAGGGATGTGGGATGTAGGATGGATCACAAACCCCTGCCCCCTTTTAATGCCTTTACATAGAATCCTGGAATAGTTTGGGGTGGAGGGACCCCAAAGCCCACCCAGAGCCACCCCTGCCATGGCAGGGACACCTTCCACTGTCCCAGGCTGCTCCAGCCCCAGTGTCCAGCCTGGCCTTGGGCACTGCCAGGGATCCAGGGGCAGCCCCAGCTGCTCTGGGCACCTGTGCCAGGGCCTGCCCACCCTGCCAGGGAACAATTCCTGCCCAATATCTGAAGTAAATCTGTCCTCCCTTAGGTAAAACAGTTGTCCTCTCCTATCACTCTCCTGTGTTTTCCTGTTGGAGTTGTGTGGTTCTGTTCCTCCTGCATGAGAACAGCTCCCACTGCTCTGTGTCACTGGACACTTGTCCACAGCCTTTACTGGGGTTCATTGCTACACAGAGGATGGTTTATCTGAGCCTAAATGTGGTTAAATTATTTTTATCCCTGCTGAAGCTTAGGACAGCTCTTGTCTATCAGCTCTTCTTGGCTGTGGCAGGAAAACCGTGAGGAAAAAAAAAAGACTGTCTGACAGCTACATCTTATTCTATTAGTATGTTTTAATTAGAACACGAGCAAGAAATGTGTTATGAATATTCATGCTCAGGGTTATTAAAATGCACAATTAATCTGAACTCAGTTTAATAACTGTATTAATGGCGAGAGGAGGTAGCTCCTATTTTTGTCATTTCTCAATTGGAAAGTGTGCCTTAACTTGGGTAGTTGGGAAATGGGGTTATTTTGAAATCAAGTGGGCTCCTGCCAGCAGCAGGGGCACGTGGGTGTCACCAAAACGTGCACACCTCAGGGTGGGAGAGCACTGGAAGGGTGGCAAAGCCAAGCCCTGCCAGGATGGAGCTCCTTCTTTCAGACAGAATCCAGCTCAGTGCACTGGGAGTTTTCAGCCACAGAATCACAAAATCTCAGAATGGTTTGGGGTGGGAGAGACCTTAAACCCACCCAGTGCCACCCCTGCCATGCCAGGGACACCTCCCACTGTCCCAGGCTGCTCCAGCCCCAGTGTCCAGCCTGGCCTTGGACACTCCAGGGATCCAGGGGCAGCCCCAGCTGCTCTGGGCACCCTGTGCCAGGGCCTGCCCACCCTGCCAGGGAACAATTCCTGCCCAATCTCCCATCCAGCCCTGCCCTCTGGCAGTGGGAGCCATTCCCTGGGTCCTGTCCCTCCAGGCCTTGTCCCCAGTCCCTCTCCAGCTCTCCTGGAGCCCCTTTAGGCCCTGCAAGGGGCTCTGAGCTCTCCCTGGAGCCTTCTCCTCTCCAGGTGAGCACCCCCAGCCCTCCCAGCCTGGCTCCAGAGCAGAGGGGCTCCAGCCCTGGGAGCATCTCCATGGCCCTTTGGACATGATCTCTCTTTGGTGACTTGGATTTATGATTTTTTTGTCAGCACTGTGGGTGTTTTAAGGCAGCAGATCTGGCCACAAGTATGGAGCACTTGGGAAGATTCTCATGGGATCCCCATCTCACCTGGGGCAGCTCCTGGGCAGTGCCCAGAGGCAGGAAACACATTCCCAGGTGCCCCAAGGTGCCTCTGGCCCTTCCTGGGCATCTGGGTCACCTCCACAGCTGCTGGAGTGCCCTTGGATGAGCCCTGGGGCTGCTGAGCCGTGTCCTTCCCAGCCCAGCTTCCCTCTCTTCTTCCCCTTCCCCTTCCTCTCCCTCTGCCCGTGCCCAGCCTGGCTGCTCCGTGCTCAGAGCCAGCATGTGTGGCTGTGTTTGGGTGACACCGTGCCCGGGGCTTTGTGCTGGGACTGGAGCAATTCCTGCTGCTGGGAGCTTTTCCAGACACACCTGCCCGTGGCCAAGCTGTGGGATTTTGCAGGGCTGCCCGAGGGCGTTCGCTGGAGATCCGTGGGAGCACGAAGGGAGGGAGGAGAGGACTGGCAGGGGATGCAGGACAGATGCCAGACGTGGAAAGAGGGCAGTCTGCTTTTTCCTGGCTTCATCCCAGAAATACCTGAATTCCTGAAACACCTGCGGGCACTGGAAATAGAGATTTTTGCTGGCACCTTTCAAGCCAGTGGCTGCAGCTTGGGGAAGGTGCAAGACTTTATCTTCCAGGAGACATCAGACAGAGCTGGCATGGGCACCTTCAGAGGTGCTTCCAGAACCTTGGGATGCTCTTTGCTGCTTTGGTGGGAGAGTGGCAGCCACAGGAACTACCTGGAGGGTACAAGAGACCTTTTGGGTTTCCTTGGGGGTTATAGAATCCCGGAATCCCAGAAGGGTTTGGCTTGGGAGGGACCTCAAAGCTCCTCCAGAGCCACCCCTGCCATGGCAGGGACACCTTCCACTGTCCCAGGCTGCTCCAAGCCCTGCCCAGCCTGGCCTTGGGCACTGCCAGGGATCCAGGGGCAGCCCCAGCTGCTCTGGGCACCCTGTGCCAGGGCTTCCCCACTCTCACATGGAGGAATTTCTTCCTGAAAAGAAAGGGTTGGTTTGCTGTGACCCCATTTTGGGTCACAAAGGGGCCAAGGAGGGGTCGGGGACCTGGCTGTGCTCTGGCTGAGTGGCTCATCCTCTGCAGTTGCTGTTGGAGCACTCAGGGGCTTGGCCCCTCTCCAGGGTCTCTGCCGTGGTGGTGGCACCACAGGCTGCAGCAGCTCGTGCCAGGGGTTTGTCCTTGTCTAGGGGACGTGTGACCCTCACCCTCAGCCTTTGCCCCCTGTGCCCCTCACTGTCTCCTCTCCCTCCTTGGGGAGACCGGGCAAGGATTTACTTTTATTTTTCAGGAATTTTGGCACAGAATCCCAGAAGGGGTGAGGTTGGAAGGACCACGGTGGCTCATCTGGTCCCATCTGCCTGCTCAAGCAGGGGCATCCCAGAGCACAGGGTTGTGTCCAGACTGTTCTGGCATAACTCAAGACAGTATCTGAAGGTTCTTGAGTATCTGAAGGGACATTCAAGGGAGGAAGACTCAACAACCTGAGGAAAATCTCCCTGGACTTCCAGGCACCCTATCTCCCTCCAGAGCCCACTGAGCATCCTCTCCAGGCATATTCTGGCCTGGGGGGGCTGCTCTGCTGTCGATGGGGTGGTGGCAGGACCGAGGGCTCTGTGAGAGGTCAGGGTGATCCAGGGTGACCCAGGACCCCCAAAGCCCATCCTGCATGGGGCAGGGGTGGGTGTGAAGGTCTGGACCCCCACGCCTTGGCCTCCCCTCTGCCTCTGAGGATCCTGGGGTTCCTCATGGGGACTGGGGTGCTGCAGTCCTTGTCCTTCCAGCCCGAAGGGACCACTTTTCCAAGGATGTCCAAGGCTGCTGATCCTGCTGATGTCTTCTCCCCAGCCCTGGGGGAGCTTTAAAGCCACCTGTGACAGCAAAATGACTCAAAGGAGCGTTTCTGCCTCCTGCCTCGCCGGGGTTTGCAGGGATTGCAGATGAATTGCTTTGGAAAAACACATTAGCAAAGCAAAAGTTTATTCTAGGAAGTAGGAGGTGGGAGAATTGGCAGTAATTCTCCCTAGTATCCAAGGTATTATTAGAGGCTTATCCCTGCTCTGCACAGTAATCACATTGGAAATTTTTGATTAGAAAACAAAATCTAAATGAGAATTATGAATATTCATTGGGTGTGAAGATTAATATGCATAATTATGCAAATTAGACAGCAATTAAACACCAATTCTCTGGGGAAATGATTAACACAAAGGCACAGAAATAGAAGGATGTAATTTGAAAGAAGTTTCTGGTTAAATGAACAGTGAGGGGAGCGGAGGAGACAAATCCGAGGCACGTTTGCCATAATAATCAGCTTTGCCAAGCGAGATGGGAGTGAGCCCTGACCCCCTGCCCCCGTGCCCTTGCTCCCTGCTCCCAAAAGGGCATCCTGGGGCACCTGGGGTGCCACCCCCGTTGGAAGAACCAGCACGAGGTCCCCGGAGAGCCACGGGGCCCTGGTGCTGCCACGGGGAGATGCTGCTGGGAGGGGCTGCTGGGAGGGGCTGGTGTCCCCCCATGGCCGGTGTGGCCCTGACCCCTGCTGGGGGGGCAGGGCGTGTCCATGGCTGGTGCCACCCTCACTCTCAGCCTTCTGCAGATCTGGGATTTCTCCCTGTTCAGCCCAGCAGAGTTCACAGTGCTTGTGCAGCACATCCAAAGATGATGGATGCCCCCACCCTGCCCAGTCCCTCTCAAATCCCTGGATTTGCCCTTTGAACACTGACTGCTGCTCACCAGCCCCTGGTCACCCACTGGAGCAGGAGATGGAGCAGCACAGTCAGAGATCCTGCAGCTGAGTCAGGTCGAGGCTGTTTTCCAGGGAAGGTTCCTTCCTTGTGGTTGTGGTATCAGCTGGAACTGTGGGAGCTGGGCTGATGCAACATCCCAAGGATTTTGTGCCATGGTTGACATTCCCAGCTCACTGAAGGGGCTCCAGGAGAGCTGGAGAGGGACTGGGGACAAGGGATGGAGGGACAGGACCCAGGGAATGGCTCCCACTGCCAGAGGTCAGGGCTGGATGGGAGATTGGGCAGGAATTGTTCCCTGGCAGGGTGGGCAGCCCTGGCACAGGGTGCCCAGAGCAGCTGGGGCTGCCCCTGGATCCCTGGCAGTGCCCAAGGCCAGGCTGGACACTGGGGCTGGAGCAGCCTGGGATGGTGGAAGGAGTTCCTGTCCATGGCAAGGGTGGGATGAGCTGAGTTTCCAGCCCAAACCATTCTGGGATTCTGTGACTCCCCTGGGTGCCTCGTGCACCCAGGAGGTGCTGCCTGCATGGGCTTGGCAGGGGATGAAAGGAGCCCATTTCCCACCGCAGCCTGGGCAGAAACATTGCAAAACCCTCTGCCTGCTCCTCTGCTGCTTTGGGTTGGATCCCTTCTTGCTGAGGATATTCCTGGGAGGGCTAAAGCTGAGAAGGCTGGGGGTGTGCTCTGATGGCCCCACTTCCTCAGGGAACCTTGGGGGGCTGAAAGAACAGCCCTGGACAGGTGACTTTGTAACGCTGGACCCCCAGCGATTCCCACCTGAGGATTCTGCCTCTGGGCACTCTTTCACTCTGCTCAGGTTGAACAGAGTTTGTCCCATGATCTTGCAGCAGCATGGGCAAAATTCAAGTCCTGCTGGAACATCCAAATGGTTGCAATGTGCTTTTGATTTATCGTTCAGTCCCTTTTACCGCTGCTCTCTGGGGGAAGGAGGTTCGTGGGTGCCCTCTGGAATAAAGGAGTTAAAATACTTGTTTCTCCTCTTCCCACTTTCCCATGTTTTGAACCATTTCCAGGCTGTGGTGGGATTTGCTTTGAAGTTTGTGGAATAACTCCCAGTGGGAGTGGGAAGGTGAGGAGGCAGAGGGGAGGCTCGGTCACGCCAAGTGGAAGTGGTTTATTAATGAAAATATTGTTTTGTTTGTAGAAGGAAGAGTTAATTTTACGAGCACACCTTTGAGGCTTTGCTGATAAAGCAAAGAGTAACCTTTGTTCTTCCTGTTTTTCGGTAGGCTTGGATGAAAGACCGGGATCGGGTTCCTGGGGAACAGCAGATCAAAACAGCTCCACCTTTGACCAAGGAAGGGTAAGGACCAAGCACAAACAGCAAACTCCAACCAAAACAAACGGGGTCTTTCCCAGGCCTTTCAGAGCTTTGGGGCTACCCCGGAACAGCTTTTCTTGCCCCATTTTGGATGTGGGTTCTGTGAGCTCCCTAGGGTTTCCCCCATCCCCATCTCCCAAGGCTTTGCTGCCTTGAGGTCCCCTCGAGGTTTCTCCTCCACAAACCTCTCCCAGACCTGCACTAGAATCACTCCTGTGGCTGCTCAGGCATCTCCCTCCCTGCAGCCGCTGTTGGTGTGGGGAGAGGGGGCCCAGGGGATGGGACACGTCCTCAAAGGAGACACAGAAGGGTGGGCTGAGGGATCTGAGTGTGTTGAGGGATCTCATCTGATGGCAAAGCTTCCTGAGCACCCACCCCACGAGACTTTGGGAACCTGAGGAGGGAATCCCTGCAATCCACCACATTGTCTGGCCATGGCGCCCTTGGTGGGGATGGAGAACTGGGGAAGGGTTTTGCAGGGAAGGAGTTGAGGCTGCAACACCTCATGGCTGGGGCCTGAGTATGGGAACAGAGAAATGCCACAAACTTCATGGAAATGGTGTCACTTTTGTTTTAATGGCTTTGTGTGATTCATTTTTGCAATGGCACCTTTTCCTCTAGCGGCAGAGCTGGGGCTGTGATGTCAACTTTCATTTGTATATTAGAAATCATATATTTATATAAATTTATCTAAAAATATACATTTCTATTTATCCAGCCTTTTCCTTGCCCCTTCACCCCCCTGGTTCAGGGAGGGGCTGCCTGGCTCTTACCTGGTGGGTGCCAAACTGCCCAAGAGCTGCCAGCACGGGGCAAAGCATGATTCCATGTCCCCTCTTGCCATGCCCCCAGCTGCCACATCCCCTCCCAACACCACGGCCTCTGCACTGCCCAGCTCTCCCTTGGCATGAGGATAAAATCCTTTCTGTGCCCTTCTCACAGGCAGCCTTTGGCTTTGCCCCTCCCTGGAGGAGGCTGGGCCCTGGCAGCCTCGTGTTTGGGGATTGGACTCAGTGTCCCCACGCTCGGGTGTGACTGTCCCCTGTTGTCCCAGCAGAGCTATGGCGAAGGCCCCCACTACGGTGAGCACCGGGACCTGCCATCCCACAACAGCATCTCCTCGTCACCGTTCCTGGGAGCTGGACTCGTGGGTGAGTGCCTGCAGCTGCCTGGCAGGCCCCCAGGGCAGGGACACGTGGCACTGGTTGGCCCGTGCTGGGGGCAGTGTTGGGACAGCGTTGCTGTTCCCTGGGCTGGACCTGCTCCAGGTGTTCTCCAAGCTGAGGTCCAGGGCGGTGGCACCCAGAGGGTTCCATCAGTGCCAGCTGTGCCAGATGTTTTATGTGTGTGGTTATCTTCCCTGCTTTATGGTACTACCCCGAGGCAGTAGCAGGGGTCAATGTCCACCAGGATGGGCTGAGTGTGCTCCTGGGAGCTGGGAATTAGGGGTGGGAGAGATGCTTATTGTTAAGGACTTTTTGAGGACTTGGAATGACCCTGCTTGAGTGGGGAGGTGGCACCAGATGATCCCACCACGGTCACTTCCAACCAGACCCACTGGGTGACTGTGACTTGCAAGGGGCTGGTGGCCCCAGAGAGCTGGGGGTGCTCCCTTTGCTGCAGTGGGGTTTGGAGGGGCCTCTTCCCATATTGTGCCAGGCTCCAGCAGCCTTGTCTGGCCCATCCATCCCCAGCTCCAGGCAGGCAGCATGAGGAGCTCACAGGGACTGGCAGGTGCTGGGGACGGTGATCCTGCGTGACCGGATGCGTGTGACCATTCACCCAGTCACCTCTCCCAGCTCAGGGGTGGGAGGAGAGATTAAGAGCAGAAAATATCCCTCCTGGAGGGCTTAGAGAGCTCTAATGGCATTAGGTCAGGAATTGGGGTTAGTCCTCCCCATCTTTGCCCACGCAGGGGTGGTTAAAATGCTCCAGCACATGTGGAAGGAGCAGGGCCAGGGCAGGGCGTGCTTGGTTAGAAGGGAGGGGTAAGAAAAGGGAATCGTGTTTGAAACAGAAAATCCCCCCAACACAAGATCCCCCTGTGGATGTGGTGGCAAAAGGGAAGAGCAGAGCAGGGTCGTGCTGGGACAGGAGCACGACTGTAGAACGTTGGCCCCTCCTGGCCTGGGTCAGGGCTTGGGGCTCGCTGTGAGCTCTGCTCCCCCCTTTCACCCCTTCTGCTGTTGGGGACAACGTTTGGGTGTCCCCTGGGGATCCTGTGCAGGGGGAGGAGCCTTTCCGGGGAGCTGCCCCCGTCCCTCTGCAAGGGAGGATCTTCCTTCTCCCTCTCTGCCCAGGAGGATGAAAGTGCAGCACCGAGGAGCTTTTGAGCAGGACAGGGGAGCCTTGCTGCAGCTCAGCGGGATGTGCGTGGGGGGACCCAGCCCAGCCCGTCCCACACCTGGGGCCAAGGCAGCCTTGAGAGCTTCCAGCTGAGGAGGAGCTGCCCGGGGAGGAGCACGGAGGTTTCCCCTTTGATGTGTGCGGGGAAGACGCCTTTGGCTCCCTCTCAGAGCCGGGCTCGGGGCCCTTGGCTCTCCCTGCGAGCCCGGCTGGCCCCCGGCACGGGGGACCCCGGCCGGAGCCTCTGTGGGTGCTTTCCAGGGGCTCTGGAGCTGAGGGTGAGCTGAGCTGGCCCTGTGGCCAGCAGGACTGTGGCCACACTCTGGCCCCAGGCTCAAGGGGCTCCGTCTCCCCAGGGGGGTCAGGGCAGCACCGGCTGCTCCAGCACTGAAATAGGGAACGGGCAGGGGAAAGGGCTCCTCGTATTTCCAAGTCCCTTTTGTTTCTAACATTTAATGTGGTTAAAGTAGAAAGCATCGATTCTGGGAGCAGGTTCCAAAATACATAAATCAGTTTTCACTGGAGAATCAAAGAATCATGGAGTGCTTTGGGTGGGAAAGGACCTCAAAGCCCACCCAGTTCCACCCCCTGCCATGGCAGGGACATCTTCCACCATCCCAGGCTGCTCCAAGCCCCATCCAGCCTGGCCTTGGGCACTGCCAGGGATCCAGGGGCAGCCCCAGCTGCTCTGGGCACCCTGTGCCAGGGCCTGCCCACCCTCACAGCCAGGAATTTCTTCCCAATATCCAATCTAAACCTACCTCTTTGCTCATGTGCTGGGAAGGAAGGACATGGGGAAGAGCAGGGGTGGGATTTTCTCTTCCTCCTTTCCAAGCTGCTTCTGAAAACTTCTAGAGTGGCAAAATGCAAAGGGATGAGGGAGAGGAAAGGCTGCAAAATAAAATAATGTTTCTGTAAAAGCAGAGGAAAAATGGGAGGGAAAGGGGAGTTTTGGAAATGTGTCCCCTTGTCTGCCAGGCCCTGGGTGCCAGCAGGTGCCCCTCAGGGTGGGAAGTTCATGTTAATGGGGTGGTTGAGTGGAACCAGGGAACTTTAAAATCTGAGGAGGTGGAGGGAGCAGATGAGGACGAACATGTTGTGGTAGTTGGTGGATGAAAGGTGTTTGAAACATCTAAGCCCTTCTCCAAGATCAGAATTTTTATCTCTTTCCCACTCAACCTCTATTTCTTCAGGGAGGATCAGGAACTGTGGGAAGAGCCATTTTGGGAGCAGCATGGATGCTCTGTGCTGGCAGTGGTGGCTTGGGCCAGTAGAGAGGAAGGCGGAGCTGAAAGGGCCCCCAAAGTCAGCGCTGGGGCTCTGAGCAGTCAGGGTGGTGATGGCTCCTCCTGGGACCCCCATCCTTTGGATTTTGTGTTCCTGCAGTCCATGCATGTCCCAGGGCCAGGCTGCAGCCCCCTATCCTCTGAGGATGGGCTTTAGGGACAGGGAGCACCTTTCCACAGCAAAGGGACACTACAGCAGGCAGCACTTCATGGAGAAATAGAGCAAATGGTGATTTTTTTGCCTCAGTCTTCCCCGTGGAAAAGGAGGCTGTGCTCTGACCAGTCTTTGGTGGGCTGAGGAGTTCCTGCCAGCCTGAGCTTTGAAGCAGTGATCACATCCCTTCCAGGGTGGAGCCTTCCCCTGTCCCTGCAGGCTGGTGGCATTCTGGGGCCCTGCAGATCCGAGGGAGATGCCAGTGCTCCCCCTCCTGCAGGAGCCCTGTCACCCCTCAGACTGGTGTGACAGGAGCAGGGAGCAAGATGGGGAAGCTGCAGGGTGGAGTGGCCCTTTGGGTACGGGAGCACTGGACTGTGTCCATCCAGATTTCTGCCCAGCGTGTCTCTGTGCTGGGAGCAGCAAACTCCATGGGAAGGGCAGGGCTGGAGGGATCTGGCTGGCCCAGGAGAGAAGGAAAGCAGGTCTGAGTTTGAGGGGAGGAGGACACTGCCAGCACATCCCTGAAATCCCTGCAGGCTGCATCCCTGCCCTTTGTTCCTGTCCCGTTGGGCCCTTTGGTGTCACCCCAGCCCAAGCCCTCCTCCCCTGCCCAGGGTCCCCTCGCAGGGGCAGTGAGGAAGGGGCTGCCCAGCCCCTGGGGTGGAGCTGGGCGAGTACAAAGCTCTGGTTTAATGCCTCTTGTTGCCTGCAGTGCCCCAGAGCAGGAGCAGCAGCTGCTGGCAGCCGGAGGGACAGACACTGCTCCTCACTCACCCCAGTCCAGCCCAGTCTCGGGTGGTGACCTTGTGGATCACAGGGTGCACACCTGATCCAAAAGCAGTTTGAAAGGAAAAGCACTGATTTCTGTTCAGCTGTTTAGTTTGAGCTCATGGATGTTCTTTGGATGAGCATAGGGCACAATGGGAGCTTGGCTTGGGAGGCACCTTCAGCACAGAGCCAAGAGGGGCTGCACTGACTCAGCACCTGTGGGAGATGCTGCCCCCGTCCAGGGCTCCCACAGGGCTGTGGGTGATGCCCCTCCTGCTCTCATTAAAGGCACAGTGTGAGGGGAATCTTCAGCCACTTCCCTCAGCCACAGCTTCAGCTCCACAGGTGATGGGGAAAATCAGAGCTCTCTGCAGGACAGACTGGGCAGGGAGCTCTGGGCTGGGTTGCACTGGATGGAATAACCTAAATTTATCAAAAGAATTAGAAAATTAATTAGAAAGTGTCCAAAGGAGGGACACGGAGCTGGGGAAGGGTCTGAGGAGCAGCTGAGGGCACTTGGCTGGTTCAGCTGGAGCACAGGAGACTGAGGGGAGGCTCCTCGGGGGCTGCAGCTCCTCCCGAGGGGAGGCAGAGGGGCAGGGGCTGAGCTCTAGCTCTGCTCTGGGACAGGAGCCCAGGAAGGGCTGGAGCTGTGCCAGGGCTTGGCATGGAGCTCAGGGAAAGGTTCTTCCCCCCGAGGGTGCTGGCACTGCCCAGGCTCCCCAGGGAATGGTCCCGGCCCCGAGGCTGCCAGAGCTCCAGGAGCGTTTGGACAGCGCTGCCAGGGGTGCTCAGGGTGGGCTTGTTGGGGTGTCTGTGCAGGGCCAAGGCTGGGCTGATGATCCCTGGGGGTCCCTTCCAGCTCAGGATATTCAGGATTCTGTGAACCCAGTGCCAGCTCTGCACTGCTCCAGTCCCACAGCCTTCTCTGGATGTCTCCCATTCCTCACTCAGCATCTGCTGCACCCTTGGGTCTGTGGGTGCCCCATGGGATTGGGGACATTGGGAAAGAAAGGGCAGCCCTGGCCAGCCCCAGCTCCTGCACCCTCCATCATCACCTAACAAGGGAAAAAAGCAGTAAAAAACCTCAGCAGAAGAGATTTTACATTTAACTGTATGAAAACAAGGCAGAAGAAAGAATGGCAAACCTTTCTGGATTGGAATGTACCTAAGCCTGCTGAAATTCACAATGTGCACAGGCTGGGCAGGGAAAGGCTGAACTTGCCAGCAGAAGGAGCTGGTTCTGTGGGCAGGGAGATGGCACAGGTGGCAAACCCAGACCCACCCTGGCACCCCTTGGCAGCCACAGCCCAGGGCACCAACCAGGAAAGGTGACAAAGCCCCAGGAAGGAGGCAAGGACCAGGATGGGACAAGTCCCAGTAACTTGAGAAAAACCCACCAGGAATCTCCCCAAACCCCATCTTGCTCCCAGCAGAATTACCAAAATCCTGCAGATGGGCGTGAAGGGATCTTGTGGGAGGAGGAGGAGGAGAGAGTGGGAATAAATCCCCTGAAGAGGAAAGGGGTTTCCTTTGGAAAGGAGGTGAAGCACAGTGGAGTGAATCAGTGCACCCAGACACTGGCTGAGAGCATTCAGCATTTCCAGATCTTTCTGGCATCCCCCTCCTGCCTTCCTCCTTGCCAGCTCCTTCTCCTGCCCCTCATGTGCCTGTGCTGCCTCCAGCCCTGCCTGAGGAGCCATTTCCCAGCCTCTCTCCTCTCCCAGCATGTTCCCTCTTGCAGGATCTGGCTGCGTGGGGCTCTGGGAAGCCTCCCCCAGCCCTGCCTTCACCCAGGGCTTTTCCAGAGGAGCCCCCCACGCCGTTTGTGCGACTCCTCCCAAAGGCACATCTGCTCCTGAGCTTGGAGACGAGGTGGAACAACAAAAGCTGCTCTTCCCAGAGGTTCCCACCCGCTCTGGCAGTGTCAGGGATTGGCTTTGGCACCCTGGATCATGGCAGCATCTCACCCCACCAGAGCAAACTGCTTTTAAATAAACTCATGGGTTTGCCATTTCTCTCACAGACCCCAGAATGATGGAACAGCCTGAGTTGGAAGGGATCCACAGGGATCATCGAAATCCAACTCCTGGCCCTGCACTTGACAGCCCAAGAAAAAATATTTAAATGCTGCCTACAAGTTTTTCCAGCACCCACTGGCAGAACCAGTGCCCCCACATCACCCCAGTCCCAGGAGAGCCACCACCCACCATGCACCTCCCCCAGCCCCACACTGCTAATTCCATTAGAATTCCAGCAGAATTCCAGCCTGGGGGAAAAGGGGAGGCAAAACACAGCCAGGGATTAAAAACAGGGAGGAAAAAAAGATGTTGAAAATCCAGGAGCAGCGACAACCCCCTGATTAAACCCATTGTCCAGGAAGACCCCAATCCAGAGGCGCTGACAATACCCACCCGATTAGGAACACTGCTCTGAAAGGCAGCTAATTACTAGAAATAATTACTAGAAAGAAATCTGTTATGGCTTATCAGTTTCCTCGTGGTTTAACCACCCCACTCCCCGCCTGTCCCTGCTGAAGATGAATGGGAAATTGGGAAATTGGTGACTTAGACAGAAAAGCCCTCCTCACCCTCCTCACCCTCTGGGACAAGCCGGTTTGTCACTGTGCTGTGTCCTGGCACCGACCCAGGACAGCCAGGGATGCTCCTGTCACCTCTCCCCAGCCCAGGCTGGGAAGCTCAGAACTCTTCAGGAGTTCCCTGTCCTCCAGGAGCAGCACCACAGGCTCAAAGCTGGAACACTTGGGAGGAGGGAGCAGTGGAGAGCTCAGACATTGGTTCTGCCCCTGGTTCAAAGCCCCCACCCGGCAGCCTGCGATGCTTCTCCTGCAGAGCACTGATGGTGTTTCCATTCAGGGATTTAAAATCATGGAATCCTGGAATATCCTGAGCTGGAAGGGACCCTCAGGGATCATCAGCCCAGCCCTGGCCCTGCACAGACACCCCAACAAGCCCACCCTGAGCACCCCTGGCAGCGCTGTCCAAACGCTCCTGGAGCTCTGGCAGCCTCGGGGCCGGGACCATTCCCTGGGGAGCCTGGGCAGTGCCAGCACCCTCGGGGGGAAGAACCTTTCCCTGAGCTCCATGCCAAGCCCTGGCACAGCTCCAGCCCTTCCTGGGCTCCTGTCCCTGTCCCAGAGCAGAGCTCAGCCCCTGCNGACCAGGACCCCCAGGTCCCTTCCCACAGCGCTGCTCTCCAGCCTCTCATTCCCAGTCTGTCCCTGCATCCAGGGCTGCCCCATCCCAGGGCAGGATCAGACACTTGCCCTGTTAAACTTCACATTGGGGGTTGCCCAGTGTCCCGTCACCGTCCCACACATGTCCAGGAGCCCCCTGGTTCAGCCCAAGTTCTCTGGTGATGGCAGAGGCTGCTGGATGGGGTTTGGAGCACCCTGGGATGGTGGAAGGTGTCCCTGTCCATGGCAGGGGCTGGAATGAGATGAGCTTTAAGGTCCTTTCCCACCCCAAGCCTTCTGTGATTCCGTGATTCCCCACTGCACTCACACGTGGAAGCAGCAGTGTGGTGTCAGATGGGAGACCTGGCTGCTGCTGTCCAGCCAGCCCCCCCAGCATTACCCTGCTTTTCCTCTGCTTTAGGAGTAATCAGCCCCTGCCTGATGGCACAGCCTGCCGAGTCCTTCGTGCCCGTGGCTGGTGCTGCGGCGGATCGAGCTCTTAAGCTCTTTTAGAAATTAGGTCATTTAGGAGATCCATCCTCTGACATTCTGACCTTTGTTTACTTAACGTTTAAGCCTCTGAAAGGAAATGGCAGCAGCCCCCGGGATGGAGAGGGAGGCTGCGCCGTGCCAAGGCCTTCCCATCAGGAATGGGGGTCTGGGGCTTGGGGGTTGTAGGGAATCCACTCTAAAATGTTTGGGTTGAGTTCAGGACGTCCATGGTAAGATTGCAAAATGAGCAGCCTCCTCTCTCTTCCCATCTGGCACAGGGTGCCCAGAGCAGCTGGGGCTGCCCCTGCATCCCTGGCAGTGCCCAAGGCCAGGCTGGACACTGGGGCTTGGAGCAGCCTGGGACAGTGGGAGGTGTCCCTGCCATGGCAGGGGTGGCACTGGATGGGCTTTCCAAGCCAGATCCCTCTGGGATCCTGTGAAGTTCCCAGGGCCAGGCGGGCACTGCTGGCACGGGGCTGTTCCCACACAGATCCCAGCTGCAGCGATGCTCCGGCTGCGAGGATCCGCAGGTTTTGGGGAGATGAGCCTCCCCAGGAGAGGGGAAGAAGGTGCCCAGTGCCCTGTGTAGAGCAGGAGCTCAGCTCTCGTGCACTGGGATTGCATTTCCTCTTGTCTGGAAAGCACAGCCCGAGTCTGGTCACTTGTCCTGGCCCTGGGTGTGCTCCGGCCCTGCCTCTGCCAAGTGCAGCTGGCCGGTCTCCGGTGTCTGCGGGGAGCTTTTGGCTCGGGGCTGACACTGCCAGTTGCCATGGCCACAAGCACTTCCCTGTGCCGCTGCAGCTCCAGGCTTTTGGTCTTTATGGACCTGCTCTCTGTGAACTTGAAGCAGCTCCTGCTTTAGCACGAGCCTTTCAGGCTGTCCCTTCATGGCAGGGCAGGGCGAGCTGCCCCATGGGAACAGGGTTTGTCCCTTGGCAGGATCCAGGTGCCTGGGGGCAAAAAGTCCCCCTCCACTTCCCTCTTACCCCAAACCTTGTCTTTTGTCTTCTCCTTCTGCAGGGAAGAGCAGTGAAAGAGCCTCATACTCCACGTTTGGAAGAGACACAGCGATGCCAGGACTAAACCAGGTAATGATAAAATGCACTGAGATTTTCTGCTTCATTTACTGGCTCCCGAGAGTGAGAGTCTGGTAATGAAAACCAGCCTGGATTTACATCTCATCTCCATGCACGGGGTCCTGGGAAGCCTCTGCTCTGCTCCAAAACCTCTGTGGAGTGTTGGGGGTTCATACTGGTGTGTGCTGCTGGCTCAGAAGAGTTGTCAGAGGTTAGAAAATGTTGGTTGTATCAGCCTCTCGCTTCTTTCCCAATCTTCTTCAGCCTCACTGGCTTTGTTGCTGCTCCTCCTGGTTTGTGTTTGATCAGCCATGACCCAGCCACGCTGCCTTGCTGGGGAGTTCCCAGGAGTCAGATCCAAGCAGCACCTTCCCCTGTGCCAGGCTGGCCGTGGGCAGGGGAGCGTTCCAGGAGGCTCCATCCCCCTCCACTGCCTGCCCTGGGCTTTCCCTCTCCAGCAGCATCTCCCAGTTCATGGACAGTGTCCTGTGTCCCAGTTCTGGGAGGGAGGGGCTCTGGGGTGGTTTCTGTGCTGCTGCAGCATCATTTGAGTGACTGTCAGGTGGAGCTTTGGTTTTATGCTGGGGCTGTTGATGCAGGAGCTGCAGCAGGAGCTCTTTGTCCAGCCCTGGGGAACAACATCAG
>VZSE01001827.1:110652-162519 GCA_013398275.1 Promerops cafer | reverse complement strand
GGGCTTTGTGTGCGGCGCCCACCTGCTCCCGCCTCCGCCGCCCGGCGCGGGGGGCTCCGGGCGCTTCCCCGGCGGAGCCCGAGGGGGGAAGCCTCTGAGGGGCGCCACGGGAGGGAACTTCTCCCTCCGCCTCGCCGGGCGCTGTCGGAGCGCCCCGTTTACCCGGTGTGGGGGAGCGGGGAGCAGCGGGAGGACGCAGCCCGTGAGTCGCTGCCGCTTGACTATTTATTTTCATTTACTCTATAGTTTATGTTTTGTTTGCTTTGTTTTGTTTTGTTTTCTTCTCAAGATGCGTGGCGGGCAGTGACAGCTGCCCGCGGGGGTGAGGGATGGCACCGCCGGCTCGGTGCCCCGCACCCCTGCCCGTCCGCAGAGGGCTCTCCGTGGTTCCCTCGGCCCCGAGCGGAGCCGCCCGAGCCGCCCTGGGCTGGGGGTCGGGGGTCGCTGGTAGAGCGGGTCCGGCTGAGCCCCGGCAGCGGCAGTGCCGGTCCCGGGGCGCCCTGATGGGAGTTAAGTCTCTCCGGGGGGACCCTCAGAGCCCTCCCTCTGACCAGAAGGGTGGCCCCGGCTGTCCCGGTGCTCTCCCCGGGGTTTGGTAGGAGCCCGTGGAGGGCAGGGTCGCTGCCGGGCTCCGCCGGTCCCCCCGCCCCGTTGCAGGCGGCGGATCCCCGAACCCCGCGGGCGCGCAGGGGGCTGCGCCTTGCTATGGCAGCGCAGGCTTAAAAGATCCAAATTTTCTGTTGCTGTTAAAAAAAAAAAAAAAAAAATTAAGTCGTCTGCTTTAGGAATACCATCGAGTTTAATCGGGAACCTGTGCTTTTAACTTCTCACGGGGCATGCGGAAGATTTATCTTCCTCTTGCACAGCGTTTGGCAGCACAAGCGTTCTGCAGTCTGCTGTTGCCACTTGTGACATTCTTAACTTTATCCGTGTGAAAAGAGTACGCTTTAACAGCGTTGCAGGTTCTCTAATGAATTCTCCCGTTTGCTTCTATAATGAGTATGAATGTGCTTACTACAACACTGATATGAAACTCTTCCACTCTACTGCTACTTTTGTAGAAGCTGTAGTCTCTTTTTTTCCTTTTTCTTTTCTTCTCCTCCACCCTAGCAGGTTTTAGATTAGCTGTGTCATTAAAAAAAATAGATCAAATGCCAAAAATTACACATGCATCATGTTAGAAAGGTTTTCTGGTGTCCAGGATTAACTAGGAGTAACTGGATTTAGTAAATATCTGTCAGTGACCTGCTTGGCTCTTGTCTTGGGACACTCATGGAAAGCTGTCAATGAGATTTTATTTACTAATAGAAGAATTGCATAACAGCCATATGAACCAGAGTGAAAGATCATTTTGAGTAGAGCAACGCATCATATGAGCTCAGGGTTCCCTTGATTTGAAGCCAAGCTCAGTGCCAATAAGTCACTGTGCAGTAGCAGACACCCGTCCTTCCAGTCTCTAAAAATATTGGCCCTCTGCTATTCTCTCCTCCTTCCAAGAGTCCATCTGCTAGCAAAGCCATAAAATGCTACCTCCTCCCCTCTATTTCTCTGAACCAAGAGGTAGATGGATAACATCAAGTGAAGAAGAGACTAGATGAGAGGCTGCTCATCTCATGAAGTGATGTAAGCATTTCATCACTTGCTTGCCTCATCTGTTCCTTTCTTTTTTTTTTCTTTCTGTATGTTCAGTTTTCCTTCTCCCCCTCTCTGATGACTTCATTTGCCTTTTTTGAGGGAGAAGCAGTGATTGGAGAAACATGAAAGCTAGTTCTTGTGTAAGATGTTGGTAATTTCTAAATCCTGCTGCAAAAATGCCCTAATCACATTCCTTTTGGGAGCTGATTGTGGTTGAGTTCTTCTTGCACAGGCACAGTGCTTGAAATAAATACAGAGAAAAAACCCAAGGGAAACTAGAACAAATAAATCCAAAGCTTTAGTGCCTTGCTTAATGGCAGACGTCGTAGAGTACTAAAAATTCCAAGGTAGAAGCACAGCAGTCCATAACATCTTCTGGGGTTATAGATTTGAGCAGCTGGCTCCTGCTGTGTGTGTACCTCTTGCATGTCTGAGAAGCCTGCCCGTTCGCCAGCATTTTTTGGAGCTGCTGTCTAAGTGCCTGTGGATACATGCAGGTGATAGCTCTGTATTCGAGGTGGCTTGGGCTTCGGTTTCAGAGTTGTCAATGCTGTCTGCTTCTTATATTTATAGTCATCTGATCATGGGCTTTTAGGGTTCAGAGGAAGAAATGCAACAGGTATAATTCAGGTAATACGTTAGAGCAGAGCTTGTCACTGTCCAGCTGCCAGAGACATGGCAGTCTGCTGAACTCTGGGAGCAACTGGAGCTCTCACTGGCACTTTGGACTAGCTGACAGTCCAGGTACTTGCCAAGGACTACAGCAGTAGTCCTTCATTCACAGCAGTGAAAGAATGCATCCTTCCCTTGTGTTGAGGTCCTGAACAAGATGGCCAGTACCACCCAGAGGTGATGGTGGTGGTCTGTGTGCTGAACTTGAGATGGTCACATCTTAGGAAGAGGCTCATGGTTAGTGCATTTTCCTGGGAAGTTTTAGGTCTTGATAGGTTTTAGGTTCTTTAGGTTCTTCCTCTGCATGTTGAAGGTTCTTTAAGTTTTCCTCTGCAGGCAGAACTTATATTTGAGATGAATGCTGTGGTAACTTATGTACATTTTCTAAAACTGTCATAGTCTTCTTTTGGTTTTCTGCCTGGAAGCCATTGCCAGTACTGAAAATACTGTAAAACAAGATGAGTCTTTTTTTTTTTTTTTTTTTCCCCTCCCACATGAATCTGTTGGGGGAATGGGTAGAGGAGAGAGTAAGCCAAATTTGTTCAGTCATTACAGCACGAAAAGAATTTGTGTGCCTATGACTCTGTAATTTCAGTAATTGCGGATGTTCAATTTCTTTTCTCATAACTTTTGAGAGGCAGGGAGCTATTGTTAGTTTTTGTAGTTGTCTGACTTCCCAAAGGCACTTTGAAACACCCTGAAATATCTCTGCAGAGTTTTGACACTTGAGTACTTTCTGAGGACCTTGTTTACAACTACTTGCCTGAGACACCAGCATGTTAACTCTATGGGATATTTGAAGACTCTTAAGTCTATGAGGGCTGGGAGAAGTATCTTAAACACTGTATGTTCTTCTGCAATATTTATACAGCACCTAGTGCTGCTGCTATTGACTGTAAATTTCAAAAACCTGAATAAAATCAGAAAAAAAATCACTTGATTATCATTAAGATCACAGAATCACAGAGTGGCTGAGGTTTGAAGGAACCTCTGGAGATCATCTAATCCAACCCCTTTGCCAAAGCAGGTTCAGCTAGAGCAGGTTGCACAAGATCATAATCAGGAAGGTTTTGAATATTTCCAGAAAAGGAGATTCCACAACCTCTCTGGGCAGCCTGTTCTGGTGCTGTCACCCTCAAAGTAAAGAAGTTATTCCTCATATTCAGGTGGAATTTTCCGTGTTGCAGTTTGTGCTTGTTGCTCCTTGTCCTGTCACCGGGCATGCCTGAGAAGTATGACTCCATCCTCCTGACACACATCTTTAAGATATCTGTAAGGACTGAGAAGATATCTGTAAGGATTGAGATCCCCTCTCAACTGTCTCTTCTCCAGGCCAAACAAACTGAGCTTTCTTAGCCTGTCCTGTGAGAGAGATGCTCCAGTTCCCTAACCATCTGTGTCCCTCCACTGGACTCTTTCCAGAAGTCCCTTGCCTTTCTTGAACTAGGGAGCCTGGAACTGGACACAGCACTCCAGATATGGCCTCACCAGAGCAGAGCAGAAGAACCTCCTTCAGCGTGCTGTCCGCACTATTTCCAAAGCACCCCAAAATACAATTGGACTTCTTGGCCACAAGGACACACTGCTGGCTCATGTTTAACTTGTCCACCAGGACGCCACGTCCACCTGGACAGAGCTGGATTTCAGCAGACTAACCCTAACCTGTGCTGGCCCCTGAGCTGCAGCACCCCTTTGTTAACTTCATGAGGTTCCTCTCTGCCCAGCTCTCTAGCCTGTCCAGATCTCACTGAACGGCAGCATAGATACCATTCCACAAATGTCATTTACCAATGTAGCTGTTAATGTTGCTGATGTCCTGCTAGTTTATAGCATTGAGAGTCCTCCAGAACAGAAAAGATCTGAATTTTTAGTGCCTTTTATTGAAGGTTAGAAACACATGAAACTCTAAATTTTTGAATAAAGTTAAAAAAGCTGCTCAGTTTTCATCAGCTAAAGTATCTACCCAAGAACTTGGTAGATGAGCAGGGGAGCTGTGTTACCAGCCCAGTCTCTGAAGGTATTTCTAGATTAAAGTAGGTTCCAGTAGGACACCCTTCCAAGGTGTTTATGGGAGTTGGGCTTGTCAAGTGTCTTAGGTAAATTGCTTTGATGTTCCTGTCTTTCTAATTCCACCCCTAATAGGTGACTGGTCTGCCTTAGGCTGTTTCAGAATATTAATCCATAAAGTCATGGATATATCTCTTCATAGATTTAATGTTGCAGCTGTAGAGTTTGTTGTGTTTGATAATTCTGAAGAACATCAAATTGAATGGTTGGTAACAGAATACTAGGAAGGAAGTATAAACAAGTACTAGCTGTTGTTATCCATGTGGGTTTCTCATTTAAGAACTGACATTTCAAAAGTGGGACTCTGAGGCATTTTTCTCTATTGCTAATTGTAGCTAGATGCTTTATTTCCAATCTCATCCAGTTGAACTGAATGTTGGACGTAGAAAAGCCTTCAGGACTGCAACCTATTTTATGTATGATCAAACTAAAGGAGATGGTCTCAAAATTAAGGGCCGTGCAAGGGTGTGTGTGTGTGTGTTTGTTTTAGAGACAGGAAAACTGAAGGCAGAGAAAGAGCGTCAGTATGTCCCAGTTCATGCAACAAGTCTTGTCTCTTTTGTTGTGCCTGGTGGGTGTTGATAGACACTTACAGACAAAAGAACGGGAGTGGGACTGGAATAAAATTGCGTGTAAGGAGTGAACAAATTTACCTGGACTTAATTTGATTAGAATTTTGCCCAGAGTCCTGTCTAATACGCCAAGTAAACAAATCAGGGCAATGTCACATTTTGATTTTTCTCTAACCTGCTCCTGTTCATTGTGTGTTGGTGCTAGCTTTCTTTTGGCTGTCTAGAGCTGCATTTGAATACACTGTTTAAACAAACTGCATGTATCCCCAGACTGAGCATCTTGCTTGAGTTTATACTGGCTGTATGGCATCCTCAGAGGCTGGTACTGCTTCAGCTGAATCCATGAAAAGAAAATTCAACATTTGCAAATTCTGAATATCAAAGGAAGTGTAAGAGTAAAGAGCTGATACAAAGTATCCTGGAGAGAGGAGAGATAGCTGTAGATTTGTTAGTGTTGCAACATCTATGGCGCTCTAGCTTCTGGGCTCAGATGCTTAAATTTGTACAGTTCAGCACATCCTTGCCAGTGATTTGTGAGCAGATAGAGGGAATGCACTAGGTTACCCAAGGCCCTTGCTATCTCTGATGTTGGATTCTGTTTAGAGTGGGATTAACTGTATATAAATCACTCCCACTCTTGTGGAGTGCTTGGGCTTCTCAGTGCATTTTTTCAGTGCGTTTTCATTAGTAAGTAATAGATTAACCAAGCCAAGAATTATTTGTCTTTATAGGTAACACTGAGTTTATAAAATTCTGTTCCATTTGACTTTTCCTATGATAGGAGGGTGGGTTACTCAGGATGGAAAAACTGAGTTGTGCTGATAAAGAGCGGGGAAATGTTCCTGTAGCTTTTGGTCGCATCATACATGCTTCTCTGATTTGGCCTGAGAAGTGGAAGAATATGCTCAGCTGGATGGAAATAGGAAGTAGTCAGGGGAGGTGGAGTTTTGGGCGGATTTTTTTTTTTTTTTTTAGGACAGTGGGGTTGCTGCATTCATGTGGGAGCAGCCAAAGAGGCTAAGCAATGGCTAATGCCTCCAGGCAGTACTGTGACTTCAGCAATGTTAAAGAGCAGCTTGGGTTAGGGCACATTCTTGGTGTTGGAGGGTAGGTCAGGGAAACTCAGAGACGTGAAGCATTTATGAAGTTGGATACTGAAGGTGATCAGCAGAAGGGATGCATTATTGTTGATGCCTCTGGCTGCTTTGCAGTGCTGGCTGCTGCTAGGCTGTGCTTCTGGGTCAGGGCTGGGCTTGTGGTTTAGAAAGTGTTCATCCAGAGGGTAAATGATGGTGTGCTTTGGGGGAAGATGCTTCTGGGGCCCCTTATTTTCCCCGTGAGAGTAGGTGTAGTCACACAAAGGAGGTCGTAAGTGTATAGCAGCAGGAGTACTCTTCCACACTCCAGACCCTTTTCTCATTTCCCCCACACCTCCACTTGTGTTGCCAGATCTTGCCTAGAGTCTGTAAATCTTTCCTGTAACTTTTCAAGGTTAAAAAAGTTTTTTTGAAGTATTTTTGGGAGGGGAAGAGGAAATTAGATGAAACATTAGTCATGCTTTGCTGCGAAAGAGCTCTGTGTGAGATGGAGGCTTCTCAGGGTGTTCTGAAAGAGGTGTAAGATTTTTGACACCTAAATTAATTGAACTCAGCACTTACCAGTGAGGAGTGACTCATTAGCATGAACACTGTGCACAATATAAGGTTTTACTGTAAACTTCCAGTTTTGCTTAGGGAAACGAAGTCTTTTCCTTGTTGCATCACTGGATTTTGGCCCCCTCAAGGAGTTAATTGTGACATTGTTTGAAAGGCCTTGCTCTTATTTTAATACAATTTAATGAAAGGGAAAAAAATATCAGTATTGTTGTTTACTGTGGTTCGCACAAATCTCACTATAAATCAGTGGGGAAGATTATCCTAATCTGTTTCCTACATTTAAACCTAAAGATTGTATTGTGTATTAAAACACAGTTGCAATAAAATTATTGAGGCCAAAGATTACCACCACTTCAATGTCTCTTGTTTTAGCTAGATAGGTTTACTACCTACCTAAAGATGTTTTTTGTGGCTTGTATTCCTCAGGGCTGTTTCTTGATATTAAGCTAAAGGAAGATGAGATAGAGGACTAGATATTTAATTTTGGAGCTAATGGTTAAAAGCACGTGATCAGCATTAGCTGTTGAGAATCCCTGGAGTTAAGCACTTATCTGCTGCTAACTTGCTGCAGCTATAAAATGACAGCGCTCAGTATTTATTACCACATTCGTTCTGAAAGCAGAGAAATGCCACTATTAGTAGAGACTGCTTCTTGTAAATACCTGTGATTCATTGCTGAAATATTGTTTTGAAGTGTCTTGATGCTCCCTGGTGGATTTCTAGTAGTCACTTCCTATCTTGTAAAACAGGAGAGTAATTTCAATGGCGCTTCCTTCATCCCCCCTCTGGCAAATGAACAGTTGCCATAAAGCTCCACCGAATCACGATGCTGACCTCCTTTTGCATCAATTCCAATAATTACACCCTTTGAGAGGGGACTTCCTCCTTTGAACAGTGACAAGAAAAGGCAGCCCTCACCTCTTCATGCATTTTTATCTCTACGGTTGAAGGATTATGGGCATTATGATGCACAAACTGTAATCTTAATGTTGTGTTTAACTACATTGTATGGAAAAAATACAGATGTGAAAAACACACTAAGCTTGGGAATGCTGGTTTTGTGTGCTTGAGCATGCTTTTTTAATTATGCTGAGGATTTGAGTTTCACATTCAGTGTATAAAATGTGCTTTTTCCTTTCTCACAAGAGGAAGAGTAATGTATTAGGAGTGCTTGCAAAACTTGTTAATTAGACTCTCCTACAGGTTCCTCAGAGAAGAGGGTCCAGCTTTGCAGCTGCTCTGTGTACCTACAAGGAGTTTTCATCTCTCCCACAGCCTTGTAGTTGAGCACTTTGTCTTCCTTGGGAGCTATAATAAATCTTCTGTCCATAGGAGCCAAAAATGCTGAGGGAGTGGGAAGGGGAAAGACAGCCTGCAGCAGACAATTCTTTGGCAATCTGTATGTGAGGAAAGATTTCTTGTGTTCAATTCCCTGTGCACAGGATTTATTTATACTTCATTAACTGGTCCAATTAAACAGTTTACTTTTTTTAGTCAAAGTATATTTAAGTTATAAAATACAAAGTCCTGTTAAGTTTTGGGTTTTGAGGGATATTGTATAATGTTTCACATCTTTAAAGTTTCTTTACATTGTTCTTTTTTTAAGTAAAAGTTAGGGGGTTGTTTGGTTTGGTTTGATTTGGAGTTTTTTTTACTGGTGTGGTATGTAAAGAAAACCAGGTGAGTAATGGTCTTTGTCTTGTCTGTACCCCAGCATTTGCAGTTCTCATCATCCTTGATGTTACTAGAGGATAATTTAGGAGATTATTGGGCTGTTGCTGAGGTTCAGGCTCCTTTCCAGTGCAGGTTATAACAGCTGTAGTGTAATTTAAACATTCTCTCAAAAGTTTGAGTAGGTGTAGCAGAAACAAAGTGGTTTGCTTCTCTGAGAGCAATCTGAAATAATTCCTTTCTTTTGATTGTTCAGTTATTATTTNTTTTTCAAATACTCCATTCCACCCAGGAAAAAGCTAAGAAATTTTCACCTAGGTCAGGGAGTGAAAAGGTTCTGCAAAATCTGTTTTCCTTTTTTCTTTTTGCTGGCTAAAGAATTAAACAAAATGCACCAAACCCATTCTCCTTGTGATTAAATGCAAGATTTTTGAATGAAACCCCTTGTTCATATACCTGGACGCAGTCAGGGATCTGACTTGGCTTGGAAATGACTGCTTAATTAGACTTAGAGTAATTTAATTCAATTTAATGGTTTTTTAAACAACTTACAGAATTACCCCATCCAGATTACCTACTGCTACCTACTGGAGAGATGTAGCCTGTGGGAAATGTGTTTGTGTGTATGTAGTGTATGGGATTTTTTTGTTTGTTTGTTTGGGGTTTTTTTTTTTAAGAAATGTAATTGAGTTTGTCTTAAATGGCTGTCAGATGAATATGGGGTTGAACTAAATAACATGTTTACTTAGCACTGATTGCTATTCCTGAATGGTAGTTAGGGTTGTATTTCATGGAAGCATTCATATACATATATATTCTACTAACAGTGTGCTGTGTAGTTGGATTTTTAAAACTCAGAGTCACCGTGTAGAATATAGCAACTTGCCTTTAATAATGGCATGTACTTTTATGAAACAACTGAATCTCACTTTGGTTATTAAACTGTAATCTACTGTTTCTGAAAAGTGATGTGAAACATAGTGACCCTGCATGACCTATTTGAATTTATGCTTCAGTCCCTATTTCAGTTATTTATTTATCTGACTAGACTTGTAAAACTTTTTCTACTTTTTTTTCTAGGGTGGAGAGAGGAAGTTTATACAGCTGAACATCCTTAACTTTAAACTGTTCCTTCAGAAAGAATTTGTATAGCAGCTAAAATTTGTAGATGAAAGCAACTAACTATTTCAGTAAGCGTACTGTAAAACCAGAAATGTGGAACATTTTTATCTAGGTGCATTTGCCAATCCAGATGTTGCCCTCTCATTAAGACTTTCTGCTGTGCTCTAGGAAAAAGCACATTGCCGTGCTACTTTAATGTGCTGTTCACCATTATGTTGGATTGGCAACGTGTGGTGTCATTGAAGCTTTGTGTAGGAAAGTTTGCTCCAGATACTAATTTTCCTCTGTGAGAGTTTGCAGCTTGTCTCTTGAGTTAGTTTTATGTGTTTGTTCGACTGCTGCTTTCCTTCATGTGAAAGGGAGGAAGGGGGAACACGACTGTGATAGTGCACTGCCAAGTTACAAGCAGCTATGGCTCTTAAAAACCCACATACAGTTCCTTATGGGGAAGAATCCCAAACAATTCTTCCAGCAATAACCTCTGTCTTGCTCAGGCAATTCTGTCTGCTGCGTTGTGTTGAGCTGTCCAAGTATATGTCCTGCATGGTTGAAGTACAATTTAGAGTTTGGTTAGTGGTTATACATGTGCATAGGATAATGGTGGTACTTCTGCTATCCAGTGCAGACCCATGGTGGTAGGATGGTGGAGTTTTAACAAATTACTTTGCATGCTTAATTATGATTTTTCATAATCCATTTTTACAAATGGCTGTCCTGATGATAATATTAAAATAGGCGGTGGTCAGAGGAATCTGCTCATGTATGAATGTGTTGGTGATCTAAATATGTAGAGATGTAGTTAATATAACATGATATGCAGCTTAGTTTCTGGTAAGCGTTTGTTCTGTTGTTCAGTGGTCAGATTTAGGCTTACTTCTAAGTTTAAAGAAACAGTTAGAAAGTTTGCCTTAAGTGGCTGTTAATCCTTTTTAGAGCTTGAGGGCTAAATCCTCAAAGAGTGATAGAGGTATGCAAATTCAATTGCGACTTGCCTGCCAGTGAACTGAATGGTATCAAGTTTGAATCTTACTTTCTTTCTTTTTTTGTTTAGATATTGAAGAAGAATAAAAAGCTCCTCAAAGGTTTGCAAGGTTGAATGTGTTCAGCATGAAGAGCTTAAAAGCAAAGTTCAGGAAGAGTGACGTAAGTACTTCTGCTCAGTTTGACTGCTGGTTTTCATGCTGGAAACAAGTTCTTCACTCCCACCTTGATAAGCTTGTAGGTTAATGAATTACAGAGAATAAAGCACAGAGGCAACAGCTGAGTACAGTATGGAGTAGGCTGTTTCTATTTGTAGAGCCATTATCTGTTATGCAAATTGACAGTATTTTACTACCTTGGTCCCCATAGCTGAATCATACACATCTGTGGGGTCTGCAGAACTTCTGTTAGATTGTGCTGATGCCCAGATTGGAACTTTGTTCCAGGTTTAGGCTTAAGCCTCGTAAGGACTTTACTACCCAATCATATTTCTGTCTAAGCCTAATACCGTTCTTATCAGTGTGGTGTTTGAGCACTTAGCGTAATGTCTCCTCAGTCTGTGGCAGGGTTTCTTTGTCAGCAAGAATACAGGAACCAGCTGAGCAATTAGGGCAGCTGTGGTTTATCAGTTCTAGTGTGACAGGAGGGGTGGATATGAGGCTTGAGCAGTGGGGAAGGAAGGCATAAATGTGGAGGTTCTGAGGAGAATCTCCAGAACAGCATTTACAGAGACATTAGGATGCGCATAATCTTGCTTGTTGTAGAAGTGTTGGTGGAGACCCAAACTTTGACATGTATAGTAAGCAATACTTCCCTTGGAACAGTGGAAGTGCTGTAGTCTAGTCCTGTTCTTGTCCTTCTGTTCCTACTACTACTCATTCCAGGTTTTTGTGTTGCTAGTGAAAAGTCTGTGAAATAGGTGAGTTTGTGTTTAATTGACTTTCCAGATATTGTGTGGGATTTGTAACAAATGTTCATGTTACAAATTAAGTTCTTCCTGTTCACATTTTGTGAAGAGTGTAGTGTTTTATTCTTCATCTTAAATTTGTGTGCCCTTTTGAAAGAAGTATTGTTTGTCATTGCCAGATTTGCATGGGGTCCTGGGGCAGCCATGTTGGGTGAAGATGCTTAGGTTTGAAAATGGAGCATCTTGAGAAGTTTTGATGTTTAGGAGTAAAGTGACACAGTGCACTCTGTGAGTGTTTTGGTGTAAAGATGGTCTCATGGCACACCATTAGAGTAATGTGTCTTTAGCCAGCATGTGGTGCGCATCAGTAGCAGAAGAAGGTAGAGTTGCTGTTGTGGTGTAACTAGCAGATGTGCTGGCTACTGCTCAGAAAGTCTTTTGAGCTGTAGGTTAGCATTTGGTTAGCATTTGGTGCAGCTGCTGAATTGGCATCCTTGCAGCAGCACTGGTGGATGCTTTGCTCCTTCGCTTTAGCAAGAGGTATTTCTTAAGGGACTGCCTCTATAAACAAGCTGAATATGTAAACCAACCTTTGCTTTCTAGAATATCTGGAATATTCCAGCATTATTCTAATTTTGGGTGCAGAGGGAAACACTTTTCACTACTTAAGCTGTATTTGGTTTTGCTGGTTACCAGATTGAACCAGCCAGTGGCACAGTGTTTTACGCCACTTCACAACAAACAAAAATAATACCACAAGTCTCTGCTGTCCCGTCTCACTGAACTTGCCTTTCAGTTTAGCTCTGCTAGAGTTCCCTGGTCAGATGTTGTTGCTCCTGTTGCAATGAGCAGCAGCAATTGCTATTTTGAGTTCACCCACACCACTAGAACTTTCAATAGGCATCTGCCTGGGTAGTGAGAGCGGCCGGTGGCTGATACATGAGCACACTGGGAAGTTCGGTGTGCCCGTGTGCTGGGATGACTTCATTCACACTTCTGTGCTGCTTGGCTGGGCTGCTGCTCTGGAGCAAAGGCTAAGTGACATGTGTGATGAAACCAGACATTGCTGTAGGAGTTCAGCCACTGTCATAAATTACACTGGTTCACTTATTCCTTACTTATCTAGCCCTGATAACTTATGTATGCCTCTCCCCAAAATCAAGGGCAGTCTGAACGTAATTGCTGTTTTGATACTACTGCTGTCTACTGGCTGGAGACAAGGTTGACCACAAAGGATTTTTCAGATACCTAAAATTTAGATATCCAGCTCTAAGAGCACAACAGTCTAAATCCATGACAGTCTGGTTTCCTCTGTTTTGAAGCCAAGCCTTAAGGGCATAATTCAAGGCAACCAACAGCAGCTGTCCTATATTTTGTGCAAGATAAGCAAGGAAAATCGTCCTTCTCTTCAGTTTCCAGAAGCTGCTCTTAGTTACAGTTTTTGAGGAGGAGAAAAAGGATGTCTTTTTAATGGGAATTAGTTGGTTGTATTTATATCTCAATTTATAGGCTGTGGTAGCTGCTCTTGGATTGGGAATGAGGGTAAAGTCAGAAGGGACGGACTTAGTATTTTTCTCATTCCTCTCTAAAAGAAATCTTTAATGTATTGTATTTTAGAACTGAAGGTGTCTTGGGGTAAGGAAGAGTACTGTTGTCTGTAATCTCATTGTTAGCATTAAAAAATGAGTGGGAAGAGTAGTAGGTAAGTCTTCAAGATATGCATGAGAAACAGGAATTACAAACACTTCTCCAGCAGTAGGCTAACATAAAACTCTGTGCCGGAATGAAGACCATGAAGGAAATTTCACTGATGTATTGAAGCTCTCTAGGCTTTCCTGCAGTGGCTGAATTCAAAATGAGTGTAACTGCTGATATTCAAGTATATTTCTTGGTGTCCCTGCTAGAGGGTACAAATGACACCAGTCTTGATGCTTGTGAAAGAGATGGCCCTGCTCCATCTTTTTTCACATCTGCTCTTCTCATTTTGAGGGTATCTGACCCTGCAGTGAGCCAGGTCAAGGACAAGAAGTGATGGAAAGATACTTCGTGGGGTGAATGTCAGATAGGTAATTCTCTGCTCTGTGTTAGTGTAGGGTCAGCCCTGGGAGGAATGGTGGAAGTAGGAGGAACAGCAGGACATCCCTTTCTCCAGTTGTTGCTGGGTTTAGTTCCATTGTCAGATCACAGCCTGGGAATGTTGGCGCAAAAAGCACAAGCGTGGGCATGCCAGCAAAGGAGTTGCAGGAACACACAAGTAAATAAGGCTGCTAATTTAAATATTTAGCAGGGTTGATATAGTCCACAGATGAGAGATGACAGTATGACTCTTGGATGGAAGAGAGACTCCTCACTTCATGTTTTTGCTGTATCCCTGTCTTTCACCTGATTTACTGTGTGTGAAGCCGGCCCCATTAACTGGAGAATCCTTTGTCCTTGACACACTTAATCGCTGTGAAATCCTTCCTGGGGGTGACTGTTGCCATGTGAACACGTGTATTTGGAGAGAAGGAATGAGATTTATCGCTCTGTCACAAATGACTATTGTCAAAGCATGATGTGTAGTCACAGGAGGATGCTTGTAGACTGGGAATCCGTGAGCAGGGTGCCTGGGTGGGAGCAAATGCCAAGACTGGAAGCTAAGCAGTGGATGTGCACACTTAAAGAATGTGTAGACAGCAGAAACCGCAATCCTGTCTTGACAAAGCAACAAGTCTCTTCAGTCTGAGAAGCTGTATTTTCTCTACCCTCCTCATCTCTTGCTTCTCATTATCAAACTCAAAACCTACCATTAAAAACATAAAAGCTGACTACCTAAAAGGATGACCATTTTAATTGTTGCTAGAGGCTATCACATGTAACACTTGAAAAAGCTGCTATGTTAATACCAGGAACTATCAGTTCAGAGCTGAATTTGTTTATACACAGTCCATAGTTTATTCACACAATAGAGAATGAATGTCTCTACCCAGTAAGACAGAAGTTCTTAATAGTTATTGCTTAGAAAAGCAGATTTTGAAAAATTACAATTAAAAATATAGCTAGTGATGTCTTATTAGGCCTCTAATATTTGAGATTGGAGTGTTTTCTTTAGTTACTAGTTAGTTTGTGGCCTGACTTCAAAAGTGTCTAGAATCTTAAACAGTGTCAAAGTGGATTTTCAAATGTCTGAAGATTAAGCCTGTCTTAACACGTTTTGCCTGTTTCTTAAATATGACAAGATGCTTGTCAACATTTTCAGGCACCTACACATATTTAAGTATCTAGCTCTTTGATGCTAGGATGATGTAAGTGCCTAAGTGGCTTGTTCAGGTAGACTGGCTTTTAACCATGTTCTTGGTTACTCTAGAAAACGCATATTGTATGAAGGCTCTGATGGTTTGAATTGTTTTCACTGTCTTAAGGATATAGGCAAAAACTGAAAAGTTTCTGTAAGTATTAAAGATCACCTGAAAAACACATACTGCAATTTGACAGAGACCAGTTTTCTTCTAATTACTATCTTGTTGAATGGACAAGAAGATTAGAATTGGGATTTATTTCCAAATATCCTCAATACTGAATAATTAAAATAGTAGAGTGTCTTTTAAAATTGAAAATTGACTGTGCAGTTCAGCAAAAAAGGTACCTATTGTCAGAAGCAGAGCCAAGACAGGCTGGGATTCCCCAATGCTACTTACCAGCTTTAACTTCTGGTATTTCTGGAAATGCCTATTTGTTGTACTGTTACATGGGTGTGGAGAAGTTTGCAGTTCTAATGAAAATTTCTGCATTTTGGCCTTTGCTGTAATCATTGTTCCATAAATCTCAAAATGATGAAGCAGTTAGGTATGTTGTAGTGTAAAATCTCAGTCTTAATCTAGACACTATGCTAATTAAGGCTTGGTATTTCTTTTTAATGCCAAATGTTTGAAGTAGTGCGTTTACACTTAGCAGTTTCTAAAGTATAAAAAGCTAAGCTACTTGGGGGTTTGGAATGGAAAGATGGCTGGGATACATTCAATTAAAGCTGTGTTCTTGTGTGTTGTGGGCTGCATGTGTGGGAGAACAAAACTTGGGTGGGGCAACTTGAAAGTAATAAAGCAGGATCTCCTGCAAACAGCCCTTAAATTGCTCTGTCCACTGAAAGCTACAATTAACAAAATTGATTGCAAATCCCATTTCCTAAGAAGGAGCATGGGATTGATAATTTGCAGTATCTGCTTTGTACATCGATACTTTCTTTCAGGGTAATTGTGACAAAAAACCACCACATACCAAGTTCTCTCTGGCAAAAAAAAAGTGAAATGGCAGTGTTGTTTGACCACTGTGCTCAATTATTTAGAAAATGAACTACTGGAACTTGCTTTTATTTCAGTATCCTGCTTTTATTGTGTGTTGGATTGAATCAGCCTGAAACACAGCATCGTGACTGTAGCTTCTGCTCAGTTTACTGTCTTCTTCAGTAGTAATCTTTGATTCCACAAAGTGGAATGTATGCAGTGTGTGGTGGAAGGCTTGATCTCTGGAGCCTGCAGATTGCATGGAGATTGAGCCTTCTTTCCCTCTTGAAACAGGCGCTGTGGTTCCTGATTCTCCCTCCCTCTGCTAGGAGTCAAGGGTTTTACCTTCCACCCCACGTTCTGCTTTTTGGCTTCATGCCTCCTGTTCTGGACAGCACAAGGCTCTGCTCTACTCAGCTTGCTCTGCTTTGTCCAGGAAAGAAATTAAACATGTTCTGAGTATATTAGAGTAAGACCTGCTGCTGGTTCCAGTCAGTTCAGGGTGAACCTCTTGCCATCAGGAAGTGTATTTTCTTTAGTATTGACAATAGGGATGTCCTCATAGTACCTATAAAATTATTTTATTCAGGTGAACTGTAATTCTGGTGTGCAGGAGCCCCCTGTGAGGGGGCCAATAGCATCCCAAAAGTTATGTAGCATCTCTTTTAATGGTGAAAAGAAAATGTAATGGAGAAGACAAGCGAAGACTGACAAATAAGGGTGTGGGAAAACAGAAGGGAAGCAAGAAGGTCTGAAAGGGAGGAGAAAGGAGGGATAGTTGAAGGGTCAGAGTTACTATTTTGGTAACTGTTCTGGGAGAAGCAACTGGGCTGCTGTGGGTTGCCTGTTGATTGTCTGTCTCTGGGTGGGAAAGTATGAGAAGTGTTTAAGGCTAAATAACTTGCAGATATTCTGTAAACAACCTGCAGCATCTCCAAACGTTTGAGACAGAAAGGAAAGGGAATTGGTTAAATGAGAACTGTGCTGTGGTGCTTGGAATTACAGTAGACAAACCTGGGTTGGAGTTAGTTTACTTTGAATAAACACATGGTTATTTCCTTTAACAGGATTATGAAATGGGAGTGAGTAGGAAGAAGAAAGGCAAATTGGCATATACAAACTGGAGAAAACTAGTATCTTTGAATCCATTGGTAACAAGAAAGGAATCTTTTTATGTAGAAACATTTCTTTTGTGTCCCTTTAAAGAAAGCACAGAAGTTCAAAGGCCTTCCAATTTTGGAAGAGTTGGGAAAAAAAGCATTTGTAATTTTTTAATTTATTTATCTTTAGTAAGATTTAAATGTAAAGTAAAATAAATTTTAAAATTATAAAAGAGCAGTCTGTGTGTCCTAACTGTGGTACAGTATATCCCGTCTTCCTTTTTGGCACTGCTCGTGCCTGATGTGATCTGATATGAAGTTGTCTGTTAAAACTCATGTGAAGGAGAGGATTTTAAGGAGTGGCCCAGTCTTTGTCTTTGAAGGCTTTTGTCTTGTCTTTTGTTGTTAGTAAAGACAGTTTGCTGTGAATATCTGCTGTAATATTATCTAGTGAGTATAACACTCATACCCTTATTTTAGTGGACATTTGAGCCTTCTTGTTCTGTGCTTTTATTTTGGTAGACTGTGGATGATACAAGACAACAAATGCTAAGGAGTGAGTCAGACTGCAAGAGGTGAATTAAATATCTTATTCCAGCAATGCATTCTAGTGCTATCTTCTGATTATGTGTAGTACAGGCAAATACCCAGCATTAGGGACATGCCAAGCCCTTTTTTGCTTCTTTGTACATTGTTGCATTTGAGGTGTGCTGAATATGTCTCATACATCCTCTGAGTATCTGTGAAGCTAAAGCATAGAGTAGAATCACTGTGTCAGTGGCCATTCTTCCTAGGAAATGGGAAGTCTGGACTTGTGTAGTTGTTCTGACATCTGAAAACCTGTTTAATGGGCTATTTTGCCTACTTCAAGACCTAAATGATCTGGACAAAGCTGCAGCCTTAAGCTTTTAAAAGTACTGTTAACACTGAGCTGGCAAAAGCCATCACAGTGGATGTCTTTTAACTACAGCTTCAATTTCTTTTCAATGTCTTATTTTCTTAGACTCACAGTTTATATCCACATTTATTGTTACTGCAGGTAATATCTCTTCCTGTATTTAGGTTGTTACGTGGACTTCGTATTTACCTTGAAGTATTTTGAAGTAGAAAACTCTTTAAGTAGTGCTCTTATTCCACATGACACTAGTGCTACTTTCTACTGTTTGGATTTTGAGAAGTGGCATAGTATTATTAGCAAAACATAATCTGACACCAGCTAAATTTACTCCTGTATAGCTGTCTGAGGACTCTCATTGCCCAGATATGCCACATGTGTATGTCTCAGATGAAATACACAGCTAACTGTCCAGAACACTTGCATTGACTTGATTGCAGTGATAGAAGCAAAGGTATTTTAATAACTTTGCAAATGATGTGGTTGCCGATGCGTATGTATGTGCCTGACATACCTGTGTGGCTCAGGTCATGGGTGCATACCTCTTCTCTTTCATCTTTGCTTCTTTGCTGTGTGCGGTGGAAACTTCTTAGGAAACTTGGGCAACCTGTCTGCTTATCCAGAGCCTGGAAGAGGGCCCTTTGAAGTCAGAAGAAAGACTTTGGTCTGCTTGGATGAGCACTGAATCAAGAATGAAAAACAAAATGCTGGCTCCATGGATGCATATGGCGGGCTCCAGTGAGGGATGGATTTGCCCTCAATGTAGCATTGAAATACACTTGGATATTGAAGATATCAGAATAACCTGCTCAGATTGGCAGGTTATTCAACAGTGGCTTCTTTTTGGGGTCTAGAGGAGGCTGAGTTTTTGTTCTGTTCCTGCAGCTTTTTTTTTCTTTGGGGGATGATTGCTGCTTATGGCCTGATGTGATTCTGTTTGACAGGAGCAAAGCAAAAAATGGTTTTAGTTTAAAACCATTACCCTTTGTCTTATTGCCACAAGTCTAGAGAAAAAGTCCCTCTCTGTTGTTCTTTACTAGCTCCCTTGAAGTGTGAAAAGGCCACAGTAAACTATTCTGGAGCCTTCTCTTCTCCAGGCTGAGCAACCCCATCTCTCTTAGCTTGTCCTCAAAGGAGAGATGCTCCAGCCCTTTGATCTCCAGTAGGTCCCTGTCCCTCCTGTGCTGGGAGCCCAGCTCTGGATGCAGTGCTCCAGGTGGGTCTCAGCAGAGCAGAGCAGAGGGGCAGAATCCCCTCCCTGCCCTGCTGCCCACGGGGCTCTGGATGCAGCCCAGGACACTTTTGGCTCTCTGGGCTGTGAGTGCCATGGCCGGGGCATGTGCAGCCTCTCACCCAGCAGCACCCCCAGGTCCTTCTGGGCAGGGCTGCTCTGGGTCTGTTCATGCCCAGCCTGTGCTGGTACCAGGGGTTGCCCTGACCCAGGTGCAGCACCAGCACTTGGCTTTGAACCTCATGAGGTTCCCATGGACCTGTCCTTGAGCTTGTCTGGGTCCCTCTGAATGGCATCAGGTCCAGCACACCTCATGGTGTCATCTGTAAATTTGCTGAGAGGCACTCAATCTCACTGGCTGTGTCACAAATGGAGACATTGAGCAGTACTGGTCCCAGTACAGACCCCTGAGGGACACCACTCATCACCGATCTCCACCTGGACATTGAGACACTGATGACTGCCTCCTGGATGCGGCCATGCAGCCAATTCATTATCCACCAAACAGTCCATCAGAGCCCTGCATCTCCAGTTTACAGAGTAGGATTTTGGGACAGGCCATGTGTTGATGACATTATTTCTGTGTGCTTATCAGGGGAAGAAGCAGGACACTTTTCTTTAATTCCTTTACTGTGGCTAAGGGAACCTGAGCAGTATACCATGTGCTTATGCCTTACATTGTTGAGAGAGACTACAAGTTCAAACTGTCTTGGAGTGTGTTACTGTCACAGTAACAGCATACTCAAGGATGGGATTCTTGTGGATTTCATTTTGACCACCCAGTTGTATTCCTGTCCCACTTGGTACAAACAGCCTGTTGCTGTCTAATTTTGCTGGATTTGTCTCACAGCTGTCTCCAGTCCTGTGTCAAAGTGTGATAAATGCAGCAGGCAGCAGGTGTGCATCCCTGCAGCTCCAGTGTTGCAAATAGGGCTGTGCATGTGAAGTGCTGCACAGTAAGAAGCTGCCCTAGGCTTCACGCTGGGCAGCAGTTTTTTTCCAGTAGTGAATACCACTTCTTAATGCACATGTTGTTTGCTTGTAAACTTGGGAGTTGCTCAGTGTGTTTTGGTTTTGTTTCTCATAGTGTAGGTTCCTTGTGTGCAAGCCAGGTCTCGCTTCAGCTGGATTGCTGTGCTGGTTATTTAGCATGTTGTGCACTCAAGAGGAAGGTTGTGTTTCCATGTGTTTGTGAGGAACATTAGCTGAGATTAATGTCACAGCAAAAGGATCTTGAAAGTCTCCAGCGGTGATGCACTGCAGCTATCTCTGTTTACTCAGATGATGGTAAGATGCATGAGGTCAGATGTAGGCTGTTGGTTTTTTATGTTTGTCAGTAATTTTGCTTTGCTTAGAGGGTCATTTAGGGAAAAAATGTAATTTATGTTAATTTATATTGTTTTCTAAACTGTGATATAGTGAATGGGATGGGACAAACATGAGCAGTGTGTGGGGAAAATGGCTATAGGTAAGTTTCTTCTGTTGAAGGTGACCATTGGTTTCTGTTAAATTGCTTGGGATTTTGGGATAATGTATGGTATGTTTTTTTCTCATTTTTACGTGTGATGCTTGCTCAGTCATTAAACATGAGGTGGTCAACACCAAAGTTTCTTTATTATTTTATTTTTTAAATTTAGGCTAACTGGGGGAGCATGGGACAAACACTCCTCTGGCCACAGAAGCTTGCATCCAGACTCTTCTCATTCACTGTATCTTTGCACAGTTTTGGTCAAATGAGCAACTGTGGCTGCTGTTTCACCCTGTAAAATACAGTATCTGTGTCATTTAGCTGTGCAGTATTGAAGGGAAGGCACCCAGTCCAATTTGAGAATTTCTGATGCAAAATGGAAGAACATGAAGTAAGTGTTCTTCAGAGACCAGGAAGGCAAGTTTAGCAAATTAACTTCTAGCTGAAATGTACTTGTCATTTTCAGTGTTTCTTCTGCTAGCATAAGAATGTAATTATTATATCCTCCATAACTCCATACAAGGGAGTTTCCATGCCTGGAATTTAGATTTATAATCTGTTTCCTCCCACTTCCAAACCCAAAGTATCATGATACTTTTAGGTGAAGATCAAGTCACTTTATGATTTATTCTTGGAGTGCTAGGTTACCTGTTTGCTGCATTGGTGGCTGTGGTTGTGTCTGCCTATAAGCTAACAAGAGAAAAGCCTGCTATCTAGAAATTGTGCGTAAACATTACTTAGCGACAAATATCTTCCTGCTCTCTGGCAGTAACAATTCTTCCACTCATTTTCTTCTCCTGGGTAACTCCCATATGTTTAATAACTGTGGCTGGGGCAGAACTTTAATTTTCTTCAATTTATGTTTCTGTTTTAAACACTAATAGTTTTTCTGATGTTTGGTTCCCTTCCTCTTACCCTCCACTGGCCTGTAAATTACTTTAGCAGCGCTCAGTACCTTCAGTTTTATGAATGTAGAATTGTTTAAGTTCTGCACACAAGGCAAACACAAACAGAAAATTACATCCTTTGACATAAGAAAAACAACCTTGTATGTGGTATGAAGGTGACTGTAAACAAACTTAGTATAATCCTTTTGGTGTGAGGGGAATGGACATTGTAAATCTTGCCATTGGAATTTATTTAAGCTGCTAGTTGAAAATCATGAGAAGTGCCAATGCAGTGCAGTAAAGGAATGAAATGTCAGGTGATTGGAAAAAAGGCTCAACCCCTCATCTTTCAATGCAATATTTTGCAGCCTTGTGCAGGGGCTTATTATTCCACTTTCACTACTGAAAAATAAGGGAGAGGTGTGAAAAAATATTTAAATGGCGTAATTGTTGTGGATAGAATAGTAATTCTGCAGTGCTCAAATACTGTGGAAACATGTGGACTGTGTAAATTCTCTTTAAGGAGAGACAAGCAGCTTCTACCATACCCAGACTAACAACTTTCTGAGTTCTACATAGCTTGGGTCTCGCCAGGCTGTTCTGACTTTGGTATGTCAGCTGGCTGTGGTGACCAAAAAAACCAAACTCCGTCTCTTGAGTCTCCCCCTGTTTAAAATCTGTGGGCAGTTAGTGTTGCACACTGCTGGAGATCAGACCTGCTTTGCAGGGCACTTGAGTTTGTCCCAAATGTGTGTAATAGGACTGCATGAGGGTTCCATCAGTAAGATTCAGAGGGGTGATTTAAATAGAGAAGCTGTAAATGTCCCTGATGATAGTCTCCTTTAATGACCTTTTCTGAGAATTTGAGACCTATGTTTATGGTGACAAGGTGCTAAGGACTTTGGATCACATCTTTTACATTTTAATAGTTCAGTTGTAGGATTACTTGCAGTCTTTGTCAATGCATGATCATGCTCTGACCTAGAACATGTCCCCTCCTGCTTTCAGTGTGTGTGTGTGTGTGATTTTGGATGAATTGTCGGTTTTCACACACAGCTGAAATGCATCTGCTTTTCAAGTATGTTTGAGTAATCCGTAGTGATTAAGCAAAACAAGTAGGAAAGAATGTGATCTTGCTATATGCCATGATTGTAATGACCCCCTCTTTGAAATAAATCAGTTGTTTGTCAGAAGACTCATGTCTGCATAAGCACACGACATTGCTGCAGACAGGAAGTGCCCTAGTCTGTTGACCTCGTCTCCCAGGGAAAATCAAAAGTTCTCATTAAATTAAAAAAAAAAATAACAAAACCAAGAAAAACTCCCCCAACTTGTCTTAGTGGAAGATGAAGGCAATATTATGTATAACCCCTTTCTTTTCTGTTGTTTATGAATGTGCAATCTGATATTTAAATTGCTTTTAAAACCTTTTTAATGCAACTGAAAGGAGTGAGGTCAGATATATTTTCTTAGGGTTATATTACACTCCACAAGGGTGAACAGGAAATGGTTTAAAGGAATGCCAAGAAGCCCCTATTCCCTAACCAATTCCCTTGTTTTTTCTTAACCAGCTTTATTTCACATTGCATGCTTCGGCTGCTGTGGGCTCTTTTGGGTTGAATATAGGGGCAGGTTTCAATGCATTCTTAAGTTACATCACCCAAGTTTCTTTGCCTGCATTTTAAAGAAGAAAACTGTCTGGATTCTAAACACAACTGCATACAGACCAAGTGTGGTGAAACAGATCTTGCTATGTGCATTTCTGATCTGTTAGAGGTGGTAGGTGTGCCATCTTATTGAGACTGTTCATGTGAAAAGAATATTCATCACAATTTCGAATTATTACCTCTGTTCTCAGGAATTGACATGAATTTATGCAGTACTATCCCCAGTTATTGACTTTATTTCTTGAATTCTAATTCTTCTGTTTCTAGATAGGTTTTCTTCAAAGCAGCCGGGTTTTTTTTTGTGTTCAAGTCTAAGTATAGAAACTTGAAAGAAACTTACATATTGCCAAATCCATGCTTGTATAAACTATCAACCCTCCATCCCCAAAAAACCCAAAACCCAAGCCCAAACAAACAAATAAAAACCATCAAAAACCCAAATCTAGATTTAAGTGTTTCTATATCATTCACGAACTGAAATATTTAAAGACCGTTCATGTCTCTTCTCTGGTTTTGCTTGTCACCTACAATATCCAGCTAAGTAACACAAAGGAACACCTTGTAGAAAATAAATTTTGCAAGTAGGTATTTCAAAGAGCTGTTGGGGATGTAGCTTGTTTGTGGAGATGCAGTGATCTGTACACAGCATGAACTTGGGCTTCCTGCTATTCATAGGTGAGGCCAGTCCCTTCCTCCGTGGGGAAGGTTACTTGCTCTAGAGCCTTCACTGCTTTCTGAGGCTTTGAACAGAAGCAGTGAAGGCTCTCCTAACACCTGTTTTCTGGTCTAAAAGCTGGTAGATCTTTTCATACCTGACCTGTCTGAGACTACGGGTGCATTTGGTGGTTGGTTAATAGGGGCAAATCTTGAAAACATTCACAGTGTTTACCAGAGTGCTGCCACAATGAACATGCAAGGCTAGACCAGAAATGTACTAAATTCCTTCACAGAGTGTGTGTGAGGTGGATTTTTTATAGTCTTGTCTCTTCAGTAGTCATTTCAAACACATGCACGTTAAGTGTAAGTTTCAAAACTAACCTCCTGCTGATCTTAAAAATTCCTTAAATAGTCACATTAGGCATTATCCTGGGCTCTTTCAAACTTGGATATCAACCCAGGATGTTTAAAGTATGACAGAACTAGATAAGCTGACCAATAGTGTTTGTACATGACCAGGAGATTAAAAGTATTAATCTCCATCTCCTGTCCTATTAGAAATATGAAGTTTTAGCTTTTGGACACAGTGATTTGGCTTTCCAGGGTTCAGCAGCTTTGCTGACCACCAGGATTAGGTGATCTCTTGTAACAGTGTTTACAGAAGTCAGAAATATTTGCACAACAGTAATTATTAAAAAGGACCAGGAGCTGTGGTTTTGAAATCCATCACCCATAACAATAATTAACACTGAATGATTGTGTAGATGGCATGTAGTATGCTAAGAATCTACAACTTGGACTGAGTGCCTGCTACATGAGATCAAAACCATGGTTGTTGAATACTGTAACTTATTAAACATGGGGACAGGACCTTATAATGTAATTAGAGGGTCTTCTCTAGTCTTTCTGACATTTGTAATTCTACACTTAATTGGTTTTTCCATGCAATTAATCCTCATCAAATGTGTGATTTGTTGCACCTTGGGTTTGTAAGGCAAGACTCAAAATTACAGATCTTCTGGTGTTACACCCCTTCCTCACCCTGTATTTCTGGTCAGTTTTCTTTTTGTTCATGGGCCTTTTTGGCAGGGGAAGACACCAACAGAGGAGATTGCCTACCATTTTTCTTTCTACTTCAGGAGTACTCTGGCAAAGTCAGCTAGAGACCTTTGCTGGATCTTTAACACTGCTTGCTTCCTGCATGAGTGGAGAGGTCACTTCAGTCTCCCTTTTTCAGAAAAGGGTTAAGACATTTGAGATTGCCTGCAGTTGCTGAGCCCTGGAGAAAAGTTCTTGGTTGGAAGCAAAACAAACAGAAAAACTAAAGAAGAGAATATGTCTATTGACATAGGGTCTGAGTTTTATTTGAAATAGAAAAATAGAGGCTTGCACTGACATGAATCATCATCATCCATGTTCTGTTCCTTGTTTTCTCCTCAGCTGATAGTGGGTGGAGTTCAAAAATATTTCAAGCTAAACTAACTTCAGAAGACACCAACTTGGGAGCGAGTTACCATGGGCCTGGGCCTCCATTGTCCTCCTGCAGCTTTGAGGATCTTTTTGGGGTTTCTTCATGTGGCTTTTTCACGCTGCCCTCGAGGCACTGTGCTTACCAACAGATCTTAGTTGTTGTTACTGCTATAATGAGAAGCATTGCTGCTAAGCTGTGCCTTCTCCCCTCTTTCCATATCCCTTTGCTGTTCCCTGCAAGCTTATTGTGTGTCTGTCTGTACCACAGAAAGCTCGTTCTGGGCCAGGATCTTGCTATGCTTAGTGCTGTTATTTTTATCTTCCCTTCTTGCCTTTCCAGTTTGAGGGGTGGTTCTTTTATGAGGTTTCATTCTAAAATGAAAGCCGCATTTCCCACTTATGAAGTACCAAATGCAGATGATCATACCTTAAAAGAGGCACTGTGCTTGTTTGTGGAGCAGCGGGTAAAACGTGGTTTATGCTATGCAGACATGCCGAAAATTAATAAATTCCAATCACCCAAGTCGATGAAAGACACACATTATCTGTTTCTGGCAAGAATTATATTGCATCTAATTAGGCCCAACTTTAGAACATGGCATTTCATGAGGAAAGTTAATTACAATGCCTTTAGTCTTTGTTACAAGAAAGCAGTGGTGGGGAAAATCAGCAGTTGACGTTAATTTGTGTTCTCTTACTTAATGCTTAACTGTCTCAGTCTTTTAGTATGTAAGCTTGTCAGGGCTGCCATGCACAGCAATTTTTGGGGAGAATGTAATTTCAGAGAATGACAGAGAATCTCATTTCCAGTAGTGGAAAACAGCGTAGTGTTCATGCAGTTCTCCCTCCTCAATGGCTCAATACAGAGAGTGCTTTTAAGGGAGTTAATCAACTAATTTTTTTTGTATGTGAAGTGAGGGTTGGAGTTGCTGCCATTGGTGTTAAAAAGTTCCAAACATGTTCTATTTGTCATCTCTCTTACCTTCCTTCTTGATCCCCCAATTTAAACCTCCTTTCTGAGCAAAACAAGTCTCCCTGATTTATGTTGCAACTATGACCACATACCCTGCAGAAGTTGTAAGAAAGTAAAGTGACCCATTTAGGAAACATCTTAAGAACGTTCACAGTTTTTCTCGGGATTGGGCAGAATTAGTTTTAGATTCCTTAGAATCTCACAAGGTCCTTTGTGAGAAGCAGAACTAGTGAAGCATGGCCTCCCTGCATGGTTGTTTTGTACTCCTCTGCTTTATCACAGTACCTGTGGCTTTCCCACTCTGGCCTTCAGAGCCTTTTCTGCTCTTTTTCTGGCATCTCTGTAGAGATCTCTCCCATCACTCTCTCCAGGGTCCCGCATGTGCCTGCCAGGCATCACACAGTGTCAGCTGGGGCTGTTCCAAATTACCAAAGTAGGTAGTGCAGGTAGCTCTTCGCCATTTGACAGATCAAACACAACAGCTAAGCTCATGCTGCAGCCTTTGGTGGAAGCACAGTATTATTCTTGTCAATATAATCAGTTTTTCATGAAACTTGCATGAGTGTATTTATCTTGGAGACTGCTTTCTTGCTTTTGGTAACCTTGGAGTAGGTATACTGGTATAGAATGATTGTGTAAATCTCTGGGGGGTTGGGGAGGGGGACGAAATGGCAGCAAATTAAATTTTATTTCTAGAGGAGCAATTCTGGAACAAGAACAGGACCCTCAAACCTGTATTGCTGAGTTTGCTAAAACCAGCTTTATCAAGGCATGAAGGTTTCTTTTGGTCACAAAGTTGTGCTAACAGAAAGCTACCAGCTGAGACCTGTTTCTAAAGCTAACAATTTATATTCAAGTATAGGGATGTGATTTCTTCCTGTGCTAAATAAACTTGTTAGGGAATCTCATTCAACTCTGTAAAATATTTGGAATTATGAAAGTAGTATTGCATTGAACTTGTTTAATTAAAGCTACCTAACATGGCTGTACTGTTCTGTTCTGTCTTTATTTCGTCAAGCATCTGGCTGTCCTTGTAATTTGAGAGTAATTAAGGTTAGATTTTTTTTTTCTCTGGTGCTTTGTGCAATGGCACTTTCAACCCTGACGGAAATGTTAGGATAAACTGAACTCTGACACTCATCTGGCTGTACTGTTTCTAATAAAATAAGTAAATCTCTGCCTTTTGCAACATTACAACATTTTTTCCCTACCTGATATCATGTATGTTGTGCTGATAGGTGTAACCTCTTGTCAAAGAAGGGTCATATTTTGTCACTGTAATGTTTTGAGAACTTCAATCATAGAACTTGCATTCTGTTTCTTGCTACTTTTATACTGTTTATTCAGACAAGAAATGAAAGAGAGTAAGTATTTTGTCATTATCATAATTGTTCTTTGTTGTATGATACAAGTTTTCCAGCTTCACTCTCACACGTCTGAGAATGCATGTGCAGGAATGCTGTCTGCCTGGGGCCTGCTGGTTCTGTTCTGGAGGTCCTGCCTCCTCCATTCTGTCAGGGTAGCAGAGGTTTTAGGGGAGGAAGCTATTGAGATGCCTTGTTTCAGGAGACGTTGCCTAAAAGCTGGCAGTCATTAAATAATCTTCATGCAAAATCTGCATCTTCAGTACGGGAGGTACATACAGCTGTCTCAGAAGCTCTTCCCATGAGCCTGTTACCTGGGCAAAGTGCTGTAGCCTAGTGAACAGTCAAAATGTGTTACTGTGATAGAAAATCTGTCTGACAGGTTCTTGCATCTCAGACAAAACGCAAGTGAGGGGCGGACAAATTGTGCAAGAAGGTTCTGTGGAGCTTGGGAGCTGCTCTGCAGATGCTCTTTCTGTGAGAAAGAACTCCTCATGGTCTTACTTGGTTTTGCTTGGCTTCCCCTCTGTCTTCTGAGACCAGCAAGCAGATGCTCCACTGTAGGATATTGACAATGATATCACACAAGTGTAATGACTTTCATGATCTTTCTTTCTTAAGCAGACACCTGAATCTAAGTGCAGAAAATAATTGTTTGGAGTAGATGAACCGAAACAGTGGGATTAGTTTATTGAGACAAGGAGATTTTGTCCTCTTCTGTGGGGAGTTGGAACTTGTAGCAAGATGATCAAACCACAGTCTTCATAGCTTTGAGGAACGTAATACATAGTTGTGATACTGTCTCATTTGAGCTGTACTGTTTCTGCTTGTTGTGTTTCAATAGTGCAGTTGTTTTGTGAGCCTGGGATGCTCTCTGGAAAGGATACAGAGCAAGTGGTTGCCCATTGAGTCATCTGTGGCAGAGCAAAGACTGCAGCAGGAAAGTATGTTTAAAAAGCAAATCTTGAAAACTTGGATTCAGTGGTAAAAACAGGACTTTGCAATGCTGCCCTTTGTAAAACAAAAGCAGTCACTGCCCTGATGCAGGACCCTGCAAAGACCTGACTGCACGGATTTCTTTTTCCTTCATTGCTTGTAAGCTGGGTTGGGTTTGCAAGAAAAAGCTCTGGTTCCCATTGTCATCTGAAATATGAACTATTCTTTACATTCCTGACCTGTAACAGAGCTATTTCAAAACCATACTTTTTCTCCTCCAAAACAGCATGTGTTGAATTACAATGGCCCATCCTGCAATGCAGACATTTTAATTTTCAACAGGCATGAATGTCTGCAAGGAGGTGAAAGTTCAGGGTGAGGGGGGAAGGCTAACTCAGAAAATATGAACAGAAATATGTTCCATTCCCAACCCTCTGTTCTTTAGAGCATTCTCACCAAAAGAAATTAAAACCAGAAAGAATTTTAAAACGGTTTTTATCTTGAGAAGAACTTGATGCCTGTTTGAGGTTTGGAATGTAAGTCATGAGTAAAAAGCATGTATTTTTGTGTACAACTTTACAGTGTTTAGATGGTGGAGGGAAAATACACCTTTCAAATCTAAAAATTGGCCTGTAATTATGCATAATGTGCAAAGGTAACTGACTGTCTTGCTTAGCCTTGATAGTTTGGCCTATGGGAAGGGGAACCTTCTGCAACCAGTGTTTTCCTTTGTAAACATTTGACATTCTTCATGCCTTGTAAAGCTGTTGTCTGCAAGTTGTGTGTGTTGTTGAGTTGGTTAACTTCAGCTCCTGGTGTATCTGTTGCTCACTGCTCTCCTGGCTCTTCTCTGAGCAGAAGAGGAGCATTTCCCCAGTGGGAGGTAAGTGGTTTTTTTGGTGGGGTGTGGTTGCAGATTTTTGTAGCTCAGGGTCTGAGCAGCATGAGAGGTAGCCGCAGTGGTAAGTAAGGTATCAATTCTGCTGTACTTCTGATAACACATAAGGATTGGGAATTGGAGAGCCAAGTCGGGAGCAAGTAACTGAAGAGCTTAAGCTGCAGTGGTGGATTGACTTTTGTAGAGTTCTGGAAATATCTGCTTGACTTCCCGAGAGAAGAGGAACGTCAAGTCAGCTTTTTGCAAAAGCATATCCACTGCCTGAATGCTGTGTGTCACCAGGGCAGCAGAGACAGCACAGATCACTCGTAGCTCCTCAGGCAGTCTTACGGAGCAGGAGGGTGTAACAAGTGCTAACATAATAGGGAACATATCTCTGCTGAAAGGATCTGGAAGTCCTGTTTGACAACACTGTGTACAGAATTAAAGCGAGGCAGTGGAGCTGTCTGTTTTCCTAGAGCCTGATTTATGCAGGAATTCACTTCTGACAATTTGGTGATAAACATTCCTTTTTTAAAAAAAGAAAAAAGTGCAAGTATCTCATATGTTTTGATGCGAATAGGTGAGCTGCACAGATGCAGTAAGAAAAGGCAGAAACTTAAATATGGGTACATGTGTCTGTTCTGACGAAATGCTAAAATAGGAGGAAATTGCAAAATCAGTGCAATGAATTCTAAACTTATGATATTTTCCTTGTTGTGACCAGCCTGTAGCTTTTGTTGACATTGTTACTCTGGCTTATTGATTATCCCTGAGATGTACATGTGCCTTAATAATGGGGGAAAATTGGGTTCAAATTCCCTGTGGAACCTTCAGAATACATACGTGGAAGTGTGTGCTTTTTTCTGTTTAATTGAGTGGTTATAAACTTTCCCTTTCCCCTGTCTGTGTTCGTAGATTGACTGTGAAGTGAATAGTTTGCAAAGAGTTAAATTTTTTGCCATGTTGAATACCAGCTAACCCAGCTGTGTGGAACACAGGCAAATACAGAGTGTACAGCTCAGTCTGGCGTACTGTGGTAAAGGTTGCTGGATAATGCTCCCCATCCTCCCACCTAAACAGTTAAGGAAACTGGAATGCTTAACCGTGCAAATCAGATACAATTGTACTATTTGAATGGATTCTTTGCCCTTTTTTTTTTTTCAGCTGTTGGTGCAAGAAATGCCCTTTTATGCTGTCTTCAGAAACAGAACAAAAGTATTCTTGAATACTGTGTATCATCACAGACTTGTTGAGCTCTTGTTTTCATAGATCCTTCTAGTTCTCCTGTGACCATGTTTATTGCAGGGCTCCACAGTTTATTTCCCAGATCCAAATTATTTTAGGCTCAGTTTAGATGGGGCAATTTCAAGATGAATCTGCTGTTCTGTTATTTTAAAAGTAAACATGAGTATTTGTTCCAGCCTGTGTCCCAAAATACCAATGCTCCATCCCAGAGATTATATTAAACCAGTAAAATAATTGGTATATTTTTTACATTTGGTGGCATGAAAGCATACTTAAATGAATAATTTTGGTATGATACCTACTTGTTGTCTGTACAATTCCTAGCAAAAGCAAACAAACAAACAAAACCCCCTGTGTGTACAGAAGCCTTCTATCACACCTTCTATCTATGGCGTTAATACTCACCTACAGAGTAAGATCTGGACACAATTTTCTCTTTTACTTCATGTTGAAATTCTAGCTATGTTGGGAGAGTAGTTGAAGTATGAACTAATTTGGTGGTTCTTTTGTTTGGTGTCCTTGTGTTTTGCTCAAGCACATAGAAATTGACTGACTGTATACAAAAGAGAGAAAAATTTTGCTAAAATACATCTAGAGAGTTCTGCCAGAGCTGTCTGGGAGTGATCTCCAAGGTAACCAGGCTTTTCCTGACATAACTCAGTAGCTGTATCTAAAATAAGTGCTGGTAGTGGCTGCGTTGGTGCAGTAGCAAGAAACACTGGTTTTTACTGAGCGCAAGTAATTAGCTCTCTGGTTTTGGTCCAGTGTTTTCTGTAGAGATCATCCATTGGAGACAGGCTCTGCCACCTCTCTGAAAGTGTTCAGAATTCACTCCCAAGCTGCCAAGGTCAGAAGAGACCGTGTCTTGAAACGTGGTTAACATCTTGGGTTGAGAATAAATCTTTTCCGTGCTCATCTGCACAGTGATTGCTCTTTCAGCCAGCTGAAAAGCAATATCAACTTGGTTTAGTGGGAGGTGCATATGCAGACAGAGGAATACATGATGAAGCCTGGAGTTTTGCAGGCTATAATATACTTCTTAAACATAATCATTTTTGATGGCTTAACAGTAATAAAAATGTCGCACCACAGCACCTAACTTTTCTAGTTCTACTTACATGCAAGGATTATTTTTATTGCCTTTTTTATTGTGTGTTCCAGTCTCATGCAAACAGCATGTGGATCATAAACAACATGGTATGTTATTTTGGACTTTACACTGAAATTCCATCATTTCTGTTTGCAAAATTGTGACGTCTCTTCAAATAGCAGTGGCGTGACTGGCTGTAGTGCTTGAGGTAACTTAGAGCATGTATAGTGTGTCAGGATGTATGGACGGTGTTGATAAAGCTCAGTTAGACTGGCTGTCATCCACTTTCCACTTCAGTTTTCCTGTCTGTCATTAAATGTTTGGAAAACTTTTTGCATAGGCATAGAAATAAAAGAATGACGCATTCTAAAGTAAAACAAAGCTAAGGAAGTGGCTAGCTACCCATGAAGCTCAATATTAATCTAAACCCTCTATTTCTAAATAATGTAATATTCTCAGAATGTTTGCCAGCATGTTTGCTGCCTTCATTAAAAAACAAAACAAAACAAACAAAAAAAGACCCCCAAAATAACTCAAAAACCCCACACCAAAACAAACCAAAACAATATACCAAAACAAAACTAAATTTGGAATGGTGGAATCCTACTTCCCTCATTTATACCTGATGTTCATTCTTTCTTTTAATTTACAACGTGAAAAGCTATTGAGAAAAGGCTGTTTTTGATATGCTGTGGAGGCTGCAGGTAACCATCAAGCAACCACAAAGCCTTGGCTCAAGGTTTGATGTCCTGTTCAGTCACGGGCATTTGCCTAAAAGAAAGTGGCGCTGGGGATGGCCGGGCTGTAGTGGACGTAACAGCGCCGGTTGTACTGGGGGGGCACAATTAAACCAGTTCAGTGGCTGGGCAGGCATTCAGCGAGCTGCCTGAGGCAGCGTGTTGTGTCAGGGACTGAGTACAAAGCCTTGGACAGCTGCAGCACAGAGGTTTAATTTATAGTGACGTTGCAGAGCGCGTGCCAAAACTTTCCTCATTCCTAAGGAAACACTTTCCAGTGCATAATCGTTCAGTTCTTGTAGAGCTCTTTAGAGATGCTGAAGAGCATTTTGAGCCTTTTCTTCTCAAGCAGATAAGCAGTGTTCTGTGGTGAGATTATGGAGGAATTGTCTGTTCACACTTTACTGTAATTTCTGTACTCACTACAGTAATATTACTCTCAGATTTTGCTAGTAGCAGTATCTTCACTGCAACTCCTGGAAGAGTAACAGGAGGCTGATTTCAGTTTCTTAGCTTTGTCAGCCTCTTCCCATTCAAATAACATAGCAGGCCAAAATCTTTAAAATTTGATTTCTCAGAAGTAACTGCAGGGCTGTTGTGAAATACTCTGTGGAGCTTTCCAAGTAGAAGTCCTTGATTTTTAATTTTTTTTCCCCCTTAGTGCAGTGAAGATTTTTAGAAGGATGAAACAAAACTGAAATGTGGTGATTGATAATTCAACAATTACAAAAAAAGTATTTTTTTACTAGTATGAGGCTTCGTGAGAGCTTCCTTTTCAAATCCATATTTAGGTACATAAATAAGATATTTAGCTTTCAAAATGGCTAGTTCAACAAATGATTCAATAATGGCATGTGCATAGCATAAAATATATTTAACATAAGAGATGGTAGTCTACTGAAGTTGTATCCTTCCACAGTAAAGATGTGTCCTCAGCCCATGTCAGAATGACCTTTTTTATCCATGCTGAGGTTTTTTATTCAAACCGTGAATTACAGTGTGGCGGTAGCCTGTCCTTGGTTTACACTTCATCTCTTGATGCAAGTTACCATTAAAATCTCTTGCCAGAAGATTATAGAAATTGGTGGCTGGGGCCTGAGAAGACCATACAATCAAAAGTATTCCAGCTTTTTGCCTGAGTGGTTAAGGCAGCATAGCCAAATCTGGTGGCTTTAAACCATTTTTGCTCTGCTGTCTTTTAAGAAATGTTGGTCTGATGATACAGAACTGACGTGTTGAATTCAAGATTGCTGCCTCATATTCCTTCCTTGTCTTGAGAAAGAGCAGAGAGATCTGTACAGCCCTATTTTGTGGAAGTTGCTTCAGCACAGGGTTTCCTTGCTTGGGAGTGTGCTTGTTGGTGAGGGGAAGCACACGAGTGGCCGCAGTTCTGTGTTTTCTTCTTTCTACTTTCCATCTGTCAGTACTGAAGAGAAGCAGTGTTGTCACGTGTGGTTAGCCACTGGTTTAGGGCAGTGTTAGTAGCCTGACTTGGACCTGGTGCCTATCAGGCTGTACAGACACCAACGTGTTGTTGGGTTTTGTTCTGCAGAGCAGGAGAGGCAATAGGAGCCGTGGCACAAAAAAACCCCAATGGAGCTGAACAAACTTCTGTTCTGTTACAAACAGAAGACTCAGTTTGAGGGTCCCTAGTCTTTTGTTTCCAGTAGTGCTTGTTGGGACATATCTAGGGAAGAGCAAGCACTGACCAAGTGTGTACAACACTTCTACTTAATAACCTTCCTAGCTGCTCAGTAGTTTCAGCTCAAGCAGTCTTCCACACAAGTGGAAGCTCTTTTCCAAACCTGTAGTGAACCTTTCTGCCTAATGTTTGATCAGTCCCTCCCTGAACCTACATAAACCTATAGTCTGCAACATCCTTGGACAGGACTTCCATCAGTCTGCTATTGCCTATCTGTTGTTTTACTTTGACCTGGTTCTGCCCTCATGTGATGGTCCCTCATCTGTGCTGTAACAGCTGATCCCTGTCCACCTCCCCCATTTCAGTGGGTTTTGTCATCTTTGTTACCCCCTTAGTTTAACTAGGCTGAGGTACCTTAGCCTGTTTGATCTCCATACCAGTGTTTTTTGGATCATCTTTGTCCTCCTGAAACCTTTCCAGCTCTAATGCAATTTTAAAGAAAGCAACCAATACTGCACATTGCTGAATATAGTCCATAGTTGTTCTGTTTCCTTCTTTAAGCCTTACCTGATGATTCCTAACACTTTGATTTCGTATGAGTTGGACTTGGACTGGGAAGCACAGATACATTTCCTGGTTCTCTTGTGTGGTCTCTTGGCTTCTTAGTTTCTGCTGAAACTTGGTTTCTATCTAAACTTCTTTGTTGTTGTGGTTAAGTGTGCACACTATTAGAGGAAAAGGATACTTGGTGTGTGCTTGGGCTGACAGGCTCCTGTCTGTGCTGCCCAGCAAGGTATTATGACATGGGGGTAATGGCAACATGGTGTTTTTTAGAAAGACTTCGGAGTAGTTACGCCTCAGTCAGTCCCCAGTAACTTTTCCTTTCTGGTTCTGTCACTATGAGAAATGAAACTATTCCTGCTTGTCATTTTTCTTTAGTTTTCATGCAAGAATCAGTTTATTTTTCTAGGAGCCAGGCTTGAGTTGTGTGTGGATTTAAACCACCTACAATAACAAGTGGAGGGGTTTTTTTGTATAACACATAGACATTACATGCTTGATTAAGCCATCTCTGCATACCTTTTTAAATGGCATCCTGAATACAATGAGGACCAGAGTGATAACAATGTGCTGAATTGGTTACCATTAATTCCAAGGGACTGTGTGAAATATTTGAGTAACTGGGATATTGATGGCTTCTGTTGCACATATTTCAGTAGTGAATTGAAGAGTACTTTACATCTTACAGTTGATTACTCTGATTTCCTTCACAGCACCTTTTTTCCACTCAGCGTTTACATAATGCAGAAAATTACATCCTTTGCCACTTAGTGAGGTGTGTTCTGAATTCATGTGCATTCTTTTCTCTTTCTCAGACATTTTAAAACGTAATCTTCTTTTGGTTTCCAAATAGTCCTTTAAACTCTTTTTTTCCAAGAAGTTTCATGCTATTAAGTGTGAAATAGTAATAAACCACAGGTTGCTTTCAAAGTTTATAAAGGCAAATTTTTTAAAGCTGCATTACTGCAGAAAGGTGTAACAGCTTGTTCATGATACCTATTTAGTTTGTAATGATAATGTCTCGTGCATTAATGTAGCTTTTAAGAGCTATATCCATTCCTTTTCCGAGAGAAGGCTTAAGAATATTTATCTTGGAGTCTTCTAGAAAACCCTGCTCATTTGTGTAATACCTTTATAAAAAAGCTAGCCAGATGGATCCAGGCAACGCTTGTGCATGTCACATCTGTCTAACGCCTTTCCTTCTCCTGGGACCAAACTACATTACATCATGTTTTATGATTACAAGACAGAATTTTGGTGGAACTTGGCCATATGGTTGAGTCATCTGTTCTCTTCAGTTTTGGAAGGATTATACTAGCATCTTCAAAAGACTGTTAAATTTATTGGCTTTTTTAACCCATAAAATTTGGAAACCTTCTGCTGACTCTGGCAATGAAAACTATCTCATTTTCAGCTTACTTATATAATCCTTTGCAGTTATTAACTGAATCTGTTAAAGATGCTGTTACAGGATGAAAAAAAGAGGATGCTTGTATGTTAATTCTGGGTTTCCTATCTCATGAGATCGAAGGGAACCCCTAAGATATGTGATGTGGATTCCTAAAAGAAACCAAAAAATCAACAAGCATGCATTCTTTGCATTTTTGTCATGACTCATAAAGCTCGTAGGTGTTATCTCTTCTTTCATGAAGACTTAAAACCTGATACAAATCCTTGCCCTCCCTCTGCTCCTCCACCCTCACATGAATTATTGAAAAGCATGTTTTGAAAAAAGATGAGAATTACTTCGCCACTGGCTGGCCATTTGCTCCTGGGAACATGTCTGAATTCAGGAGTTACTCAAAGTTGTGTTAGATGCACTCCACAGAATCCAACATAGCCCTGGTGTGCAGTCTCAGTCTTTGAAATGTGTTTAGAGTAAACTGATCCTGATGGGGAGCATGGCCAGGGATATTGGTCAGGTCAGTCTTGCTTGTAAGCATCAAGGGGAAAATATTTTATAAGATTTATGATACTACTAGGGATTTCTCTCTCTCATGTCATCCCCTGCAAGAACTGTGATGAAATGGTTATAGCTGTAGCAGGGATGTTTTTGATGGTGGGAAAGGGGCTGGTAGCTCAGCCAGCCCACTCACTTCTCCTGGGGTTGTGTGCTCTTTTTCTGGAGAGACTCTGGGGAGTGGGCTGCCCTTCAGGATTTTGTGCTTTGCACACCATTTCATTATAGGTTTTTAATTCACAGTAGCTTTGTACTGGGGAAGTGAAAATCATGATGTTGAGCTGTTGAGCTCTATTACAGCAAATGTGTGTGGATCTTGTGAAGAAATCAGAATATAAACTAGACAACCTGCAGTAGGGTGTCTTGATATGTCAGCAACAGCATTCCTTAGAGGGGAAGGATGGACAAACCACTGGCAGCACTTATCTTGATAACAGGAGAGTATCTTGATGACTGTGACATGCAAATATAGTCCAGTTTAGGACTAATTAGTGGGAGCCAAGTGAATCTTTAATTAAAACAAAAAAGCAGAGGCTTGTTTGTAGCTCTTGTCATCTTGTGTGAGCCATCCTAGTTCATTTGGTGAGTTGCAGGGTATCCAAATTAGCAAAAGCACTGTAGTGAAAGGACTGAGTGTTCTAGTAGATCACATATTATTGATAAGAATATTCAAATGAGGACAGGTTATTGATGTGCAGATCAATCCATTAATACTGAGCTGTGGTGGTTGTGCCAGGCAGCAGATAGCTCAATCACTGATCAAATAGGCAAGAGTTAAACCCCCAGCACTGGCTTGGGGCAGCCAAAACTGAGTTTCCAGGGGCTGCCTGGAGAAAGGTGTGCAAGCCGTGGCTCTGATCAGATGAAAGGCAAGGCCATCCATGCCTGATGAACAGAAAACTTGTACACGTCATTATTCATGCCTGCAGAAAAACCTTCTTAGGATGAGGCCTAAGGAAAGGAACCAGGGTGAGTGCCTGCTTGTTCTTTCCCTGCTTCTGCTTCAGGCCTGCCCTGTGTGGGCAATTGATGTTCTGCATACAGTCTGACGCATAAAAGACTTGTCTGATTCTCAGTGCATGTGATGTGGAGGATAAACAACGTGGGAAGATGTGGTGGTGTGAAATCTCACATGTTCTTCACTGGCAGCTGAAGTGGATTTTATTTTCATGCAAAACAATTGCTTGCTTTTCCCCATGAGTCTTGGATTTATCCCTCATTGCAGTCATGGAAGTAAAAGCAGCTAAGCTTAGCTTGCTTCTTTAATATTTGATTTTGGAAACTGACAAATATTAGGTCTAGAGGTCAATCCACAGCACTAACATCTGTTACTGGCCTCATGAAGATCAGACAGATAGTGAAACTTTTTTGCCTTCTTATGTAGTCATGAAGTACTTTTGGAGATTGAGTTGAGTCCTTGAAGACTCCAAACAAAATAATTTCTTGGAATAGGGATTTGTCTCCATGCTTGCACTGTGTTTTGTTTGGCTTTGTCATGGGTTTCAGAATAGAAGGCTATAATCCCATAACAGTGGTTATGTCCTTTACATGAATGACAAATTCAACTATAAATAGACTGTTCTTCTACTCTGAATAGTTTTGAGATGTTAATACATACTTTGTTATGGATTTGGAAATTGTATTGCTTCCTACAATGGCATTCTAGTAGGTATAAAAATATTATGAAGTGTTTTTAAAAACATCTGAGATATTTTCTGGCACTTGTGGAGAATATTAAGATGGTGAAGTTTAGTCAAGTAATGTACTTTGTCTTGCTAATAGAGGGGAAAAAAGGTACCAACTTCCAAGCTGAAATTTCATGCAGGCATTTGTAATACAAACACAAAGTGCCATGGTGGCTTGTACCTTATGAACACAGCTTACAGCAGCACATCTTACATCAGTTCTGGACAGTGTACAGTTCTGTTCCATGTTAATTTTTTTTTCTTGTCTGCAGCCTTTGTTTATTCCCCTTTGAAGAATAATTGAGAGGAAACATGGGTAGCAGCTCTAAACATCATGAAAAACAGCTTACTGTGCTGAAGTGTCAAGATAAGCAATGTTTTGAGAGGTTTAGCAACAGACAGGAGGAAGGATGGAGCCATAGATCTAAAGTGCCAGTACACGATGGATGTCCTTTTGGCCATTGGAAATCAAGAAGATCCATCAAGTACCTGTATTCTCTAAGTTTACTAGTCAACAGAAACTGGAGCATGCTACTAAAAATCTAGGTAGACATAGTCAGCTCATATACCTAAACCAAGCTGTAGAATCATAGCATGTGCTGATTTGAAGGGACGCATCAGGATCATTGAGTCCAGCTCCAAGCCCTGCACAGGACACCCCAGGAGTCACACCATGTGCCTGAGAGCATTGTCCAAATGCTTCTTGAGCTCTGTCAGGCTGGTGCTGTGACCAGTTCCCTGAGGACCCTGTTCTAGTGCCCAACCACCCTCTGGATGAGGAAACCTTTCCTGATATTCTAAACCTCCCCTGACACAACTTCAGGCCATTCCCTTGGGTCCTGTCACTGGTCACCCCAGAGCAGAGATCAGTGCCTGCCCCTCCTCTTCCCCTCACAAGGGAGCTGTAGCTGCAGTGAGGTGTCCCCTCAGTCTCCTCCAGGTTGAACAGACCAAGTGACCTCAGACACTCCTCACAAAGCTTCCCCTCCAGACCCTTCACCTCCTTTGGATGCTCTCTAATGACTTAATGTGGGCAATTTACAAACCTTCCACTAAGGAAGTCGTTTGTCTGTGGCATTAAATGTTGAAATCTGAGGGACTGTTCCTGTCCCTATCTAGAACCAAGGAGTTCAGATGTGTGCCTTGGTCCTTGGGCACACTCTGGTCTTCTCGGACCACTGTTTCTAACACAGTATTGAGGACTGTCAAGATTGTCAACACAATAGCTGAATAAACAAACTTTGCTTGCAGAGTTAGCATTCTCCCTGTATCTTACAGCCTACTTACCACTGAAATACACTTACCAGATAAAAGGTCATGTTAGATTATCCAGGCAATTTTACTTTGAACCTCTTGATTTTCCCTTTTTCACGAATGACCGTAAGGCAGTTGTGCAGCGGAAATCCCAAAACTTGAAAGGCTTTATATGAATTGTTATTTGACCTTTGTAAGTAAATAAAGTCTGTTGATTAAGTAGCTCTTCAGTCTTAAAACTTGGTTAGAAGCAGTCTTTTTCATATGTCTCATGCTGATTATCAGTTTCTTGTTCATATATGTGTTTATATTTAAGGGTAAGGAAAACTTGAGGATCCTTGGATAACCATTTGAGAAGTGTGGTCATTTTTAAGTCTGTGTTTTGACACCCCATGGATTTTTTTCAAGGGAAGAGCTCCCATGTGTCCAGCAGTAATCAGTAGTTTGTTAGATATATATTTTAGTTTTAGTACAATTATTGAGTAATTTCTAGATGAGAACAGTCATCTGAGTTCTCTGTAGCTCAGATCTTTAGAACTTTGAGAAAAGACAGAACAATGGGAGATGGTCACTTCAAACAGAATAAATTTAACATCTTTATTTTTAGAAAGTCCCCTGTGTTTTTTCCTGTGCTAAGATAAACATTGTTTCATTTATATAAATATACACAATTAATTCTTGGCTTTACTTTCTTCTGTCTTACTGAGAGTGATTGTTTGCATGTGGTGTGGTTACTGCTACGTCCTTTGCTATCTGAAAATAAAGATAAATCTTCAGTTGCTGTACTGATGATGTGTGAGATGATAAACAATGGACAGTAGCTGGACTTACTGCCAGTGACTGGCTTTATGTTACTAATGATTTAGATGTACTTTTTCTTGCTTTGTTCTAATGCCTTGCATGTTGTGAGCTTTTTGCTCATCACTTTTCCTTTGTACTCAATGGAATTAAATGGCTTATGTGAAAACATCAGTGATTGCTTAAAAGAGAACACCTGATGTACCTAGATGTAATGGTAGCAGGAAATGCCACTGTTCCTCAAATGCAAAGATTGACTTATCTCTTTAAAAAAGGCTGAAAAGTAGTATCTGAATGAAAAAAAAAACATTGTGGCCTTTATTATGAAGTGAAACAAGCCGCATGTGTGAGCTGTGTGCCTCCCAACCCACACAAAACTCCACCATGTGCCTCTAAACTCGCTGGAGTGGGCCGGCTGTATTCCTTGCTCTGGGTGAGCTGTGTCATGCTCTCTTGGCCTCCCTCGCTGACTTTGCCTCTCAGGCTCTTCACTCTCTTGCTCTTACAGAAATGAAGCCTTGCAGTTGGCTTACAGAGTGGCTGCTTTTCTGTGCTTTAGCTGTGCATGTTCCCTTCCTGACCTTGTGGCTACTCTGTGTTCAAAGCCTGACTGAAACTGTGAAACTAACCACAGGGATTTTTCAGAATAACCCAAACAAAGAACAAAGCGAACAACAAGCAAACAAAAAAACCCACTCACAAAACCCAACCAAACCACCACCAGACAAAAACCAGACAAAAAAACCACAAGAAACTTGCACGCAAGAAATACAAATATCTCAGCCTAACAGCAAACTTATTTCCACTTTCATTTCTCTCTTGAGTGTTATTGGAGCACAACTCACACAACCTGCTGCAAATTCCAGTCATCATTTAAGCAAAGACCACACTAACTTTTTAATACAATTCCCTCCCCCCACGCCCCCAGTCCCCAGACTTGCAGTCTCAAATGACCATTTTAGTCAGGTCATCTTTCCCCTTCTCTCTTGGTGAAAGACCCTTTCTTTTCACAGCTTGTGGTCCCCTTCTGCCAGCAAAGTTTCCGGGCAGCCTGGCTGGCTGATAGAAGTGCCCTGCTGAGTGACTTGCTGTTCGGTTGCATTATTCTGGAGTTCAGCATGAAAAAATGGTTTGCTTGGATAATAATCACTTCTTTATCTACAGAAGCTACCCAGTGAATGGGTAATTATCAAGGTTTACTGACAATCTGCCGTTAGTCTTTTGTTAGCATTCCTTGTCCATTCACTCCAACTGCTTCCTGCTTTCCCTGTCGTGTTTTTATCTCTGATTCAAATGGAATTCATCGTCTGACACAAATACAGCCTCCAGTATCAGACCTCGTGCAATTCGCATGGCCAGTCACCCCAGCTAGGCACCATAGCAAGAAGAACGAGGAGGGCAATGGACTGACGATTCTGGTTGTAAAATGGTTAGGTTACTTCACTGCTGCCATTTCCACCTTTAAAGAATGGCATGTGTAATCTTGTGAGCTGCAAATATTTCATCTTCTTATGTAAATATAATTAATGTTATTAGCCATCAGTCACCTAAAACAGGCAGCATGGATGGTCTAGTGAAGCTGGAAAAGGCTCGTTGTAGCAATTAGTGACATTTAGATAATATCACTGAATACTTTGAAAGCCATTGTCACGCTTTGCTTTTCTGACGACTTAATTAGAGGTCTAGACCTTACTTGTGGTGAAGTTAATGAGCACAGCATCTTTTGGCACGGCCTTTCAGGGCGCTGCCTCGGTCGGTGCGGTGCAGCAGAGGTCAGCTTGCAGTGTCGCTGAGCTGTGTCTGCGCCGAGGGCAGGCTTTGGGACTCACAGCGAGCAGCTGGAGCCGCAGCAACTGCAAGGAGCCCGGGAGGCATCTGCTGAGCTCTGAATGTCCTGGGAGAAGCTGCTGCAGACTGGAATAAGCTGTAGCTGATAAGGTCAACAACATCCTGCCCTTCTCCAAGTGAATTTCCACTCCCACCACCCAAGCTTGCTGCTGGAAAATACAATCTCTAAATTACAGCTGGGAAGGCCAGGAAAGGTGTAAGCTCCTTACCTACATACCACTGGCTCCTAGGTTATAGTGTTTTCAGATAAGCCATTCTTTCGAGAAAAACTGTCATCTGTTGTTTTAACTTCAAGGGATGTTTTGTTTAGTGAATGCATTCAGTACAATAAGATTGTTCTTGTTTTTAAAACTCTCTTGGGAAATTCAGCACATGTGGACTTTTGTGGATGACCTTGTGATGCAGTGGTGTTCAGTGCCTTTGCCATGTGTTTGTTTGTGACGCCAGTCTTTAAGTATTCCTTTCCTTTTCAGACACTGAGTTGCTGAGTTTGAAATTATCAGGAATTTCAATTTGCTACTCAGCTTCCCTGCAGTTCTGATTTCAGTGAAGATAACATAACTCTGTCTCCAGTAGGTTTGCAACAATGCAAGGTCACTTAAATCATCTCCTGTAGGCTACATGCCAAAGATAAAGAAACAAAGTTGTTGCCAGTTAATGTTTGCTCAGGTATTTGCTCATGGAAAACGTTGTAAAAGTGCTAAGTAGAACTATCACCTCTTGTTAAACGTTATTTCTCGCATCATATGTGCTGGTAATCTCAGACAATTGAGGCTTAATATCCTGATATGGTGGTGATGAAAAAATGAATAGGTACCTTTTTTGAACACGTGTTGATTCCTCAGCTTCTCTTCTGGAAAGGAGATTGTTCCCTTTGTGACAGAGAAAACAATGTATAAAACAGCTAGTGCACGCTTTACCTCTAGAAGAAAATAGGCTTTGATATGAAGGTTTCTTTGGACTCAAAATCTGTCAACTTGTCAGCATGCTATGTGTGATCCCAAATATGAAGGATTGTTACTGGATGGTTTCAGCCCCCACGACTATGGCAAGTACTTTATTAGTATCTTGCAGTGATAAAATTGGAAGTAAATTGTGCACAGAGAGAGCTTACAGGAGACTCGACAGCTGCCAGTGCAGTTGCTTTTGGTAACTGCTGCTGAAATGTGTGATGGAGCCATGGTTTTGAGAGGTCATCCTGCTGGTGATCACTGAAGGTGGTGTGAGCACTCTGCATTGGCTTGAGTATTGCCTTTTTTAATCACTAGACATAAACTGGTGGTTTAGGTCAAGTCAATCAAGTTCTCAGCCTCACTTCATTAACACTGACCACACAGTGCAGGAGTGGCTTTCCATCCTAAGTGTGGCTGCCTCTGTGCTGCCAGCTCCTTTCTTAGGTTCATGAGTGTTTCAGTATGAAAAACACTGAATTGTTACCAGGGAGGTGCTTCTGAGTGAGGCCCCCACAGCACACCTTTCCATCTGAAAATCAAGAATAAAAAGCATGCTTGAGAGGGATGTTCAATGACACCAGATGTCTGAATTTTAGCATGCCATCCTTTCAGCTGTCAGTGTTGCATTTTAGGATTTATTAGGGATGACAGATTATCTGGTCCCCCGCAAATTAATAGGAAAATGTTTACTATTTTCAGGCATGATTGAAAAACATCTGTTTTATCCAAAAACTTGCACGTCTTGAGCTTTGATCAGATTACTTTGTCTCTGCATATGTAATACTCATTATTGCTACCTGTACTGAACACTATACACGTTTTAAAAAACCCAAACAAACAACAAACTAACTCTTTCCCCTCCCCCAAACCTGAAGAAGTACTGAGTGGAGCACTGGCTGTGGTCTGTGAAGCTGAAATACGTGTTTCATCAATTTTGCATGTGTTCACAGGCCATTGTTATTGCAAAATGTTAATTGTTTGAAGGAAGGCTGTTGATAACTGTTTGGCTTGTGGCCTACAGGAGTGGGGGGTGTGTGTAGGGTGGAGGTGGAGGTGAAGAGAACTCACATGTGCAGTCTTTTCTAGGATTAGATTCTTCCAAATTCATTACACATAGGTGTTTATCTTTATGCTGAGATGCTCAGGTTTGGGGTGTTTTTACTAGAATGCTACATAAGTTGACTAACTTGTGTATTTGCAGAAGTCTTAACATAGAACAAGCAAAAACCATCTCCAAAGAAAACAAAAGAACCCCCAGCTTTATTGGTGATGAAAAGTACCTGCTTAGCTGTTGGTTTTGCTGCTCTTGTGCTATAGTAAAGATTTTCCTGAAGACTGTGCTGCTATTTAGTGCTAACCTTGAGTTTGAAGTGCTCTGCGAGGGTTGACTCAGAATGTTACATGTGGAGACCTCTCTGACATAAAGGAAAACACTCTTTTATGTTACCTGAACGAGTGGTATAAGGGAACTGAAGCTCCCCAAGGGCTGTGTGGTGGACGGTGCCGTGGTATTTGTTTGAGATCTGAAGGCGAGGCAAGTGAGGAATCTGTGGGCAGAGGGGGCACCATGCGGTGCACAGCTGAAGAAGGGGCCTTACAGAAATGTCTGTAAGGCAGCTTGGAAAAGTGGAATGGGATGGTTTGGGGACTGCAGTGGAGGAAATGCAGCGGGTTTAGGAAGTTAAGGCCTCCAGTTCTGCTGGCCATCCTGTACTCCTGGCGGAAGAGAGCATCTCCCATGTGTGCATTTTCCAGGATAGACAAATGCTGGTGCTGCATGATGTCAGTTCAAGGTGGCTTTTACAATGAACAGTAACAGGGGGTACCTATGGTTTGCATCATCCCAGCAGAGCTTACCTCCCCAGTCTTTGGTGTGTACTTGATGATGTGTGACTTGTGGGGTCAAAACCAGGCTAATATTACAAGAGATTCCAAAAATGTAATGTAATGCAACCGTCCCTGCCTCTGTTCAGAAATCTGGGTTTTCTGATCTGCTATGGACAGCAGTGCCTGTGCAATATTTGATTGCATTAGGTACTTTAAGAGCCATACTGACTTAAATACCTCCTACTTTCTTGCCAAAGAGATCCTGGGTACAGTGTCTGTCTGGGTGTCATATGTATTTTTCTTCCCCTGAAGAAAGGGACAGTAGGGCTACGATTCCATATTGATATGGATTTTTGATAGTCTGTTGTGGGCCATTTATTTTATTAGCTCTACTTTTAACTTTTGGAATACATTGTACAGTGCTGGTCTTTGAGCACAATGGGGAAGAAAAAAACCACTTTGTTCCTATCAGAGGAGTATTTGAACAGCAGTTGATGCCTACATACTTGTGTGCCATACAATCTGTGTGAACAGATTTATGCATAATTTCATTTCAAAAATAAAACAAGGTCTGTAAATAGATTTTTGTAGCTTGCATAAAATTGAAATTTCATCTACAATTACAGTGATGACACATTATTGATACCTTAGAATGGAATCTTTATAGCTTTAATGAAAAGATTAACGACTTTATATGAGCAATGGTGTGTGATGTGCTTTAAACATCTTGGGTAGGACACAGATATTTTAGTTTATAAATAAGCATAACTCTGCTGCACACTGATGGAGAGAAAATGTGTGTATTCTGTTTTCCATGAGCAAAACAAAGTTTCAGGTACAGGAGTGTAATGAATGTTAAACATGCAATTGCAAGAACAAATATTAGTGGATTTAGTATGTGACAATCTCTAAAATTACTCATTCCTTTAACATCTCTGAGTCACAATGCTTGAAAGAAGAAACACTAATTAGATATAGAATTGAAAACAGGAATCTAAAATGAGTGTCAAATACAGATCTAGCCTAGCCACCAGCCTCTAATACATTCCTCTAAGCAGGAAAAGGAATTAATCCTCCAGCTCTTGGTGAAAAATAAAGAAATGTACACTGATAGCCTTTCCTTGACACGGAGATACATCTGATACTACCAAGTGTTTTCAGGGTCACTTAATGGCTTGTCTGAGTTCAGTTCTATTTATTTCTCAAGTATGAGGGAATCTTTTCTTCTGTACAGATAAGTAGGCAGCAGTTTTTAGTTGAGGCATCATTAAATCTTTCCTTAATTGTGTTCCTGTGTGAGTGTTCACTTTAGGATACCAGAAAGGATATGGTTGAAAACTACAATAAAGACGAGTTAAAGAATCTGTTCTTGTAAAAGAGGGATTATATGTGTGATAAAATGTTTTACTGTTAGCATGAACATCGCTCTGCATCATCAGAATCACTTTCAGAATACTCCAGGGTTCTTGTTTCAGTATCTGAGTATCTCCTCAGTGGAACTTCCACACTATACAAATACTGAGGGGTGATTTGGGACACAACTGTGTTCATTCCGGTTTGGTCTGGGATTTTAATGATAGTGTAATTACAGATGAATACAGTTACCACAGAAGCTTCTCAAAGGGGGAATTGACACTTTATCTCAGATGTTTCTTCAGTGTGGGAGTCAGTATTTGTCTGCTTACTTGCTTGTACCAGAACACTGAATGTTGGATTGTATGCCAATAATGTTTCAATTTAATAGCTGACTATTGAAGGAACATTCATAAAACTGCTTCTTGAAGATGTGGCCATTTTTGTACTATAAAGCTGAATGTTTTTCTGAAAGCTATTCTGCCAAGGACTTTCAGCAGGCCTTAATCTTAACATTTTCCTGTAGTTTATTCTATTTCATGTTTCAAAAGTAAATTGGTGATTTCAGGTCAGGAAAAAATCTTAAGTTAGGTGTTGTGGTTTTTCTTCAAAGAATAGGTTAGTATTGGATTGGACACATGTGTAGATTAAGGTTGATTCATCAAATAGCCTGTATTTAAATATAAGACTGAATAATAATTAAAAAAAAAAAGCTCAGAAACAGGTCAAACTCCAAAACAAAAGACCTACTGTCCAATAAAGAGTGTTAACTTTAAAGTTCTTTATTTACAAGTAAGATACTTTTTTTTTTTTAACATCTGCTTTTAATATTAGGCTGCCTTTAAAGCATGAAATTCCCCAAATGCAGAATAGGCAATGAGTCTCATTTTGGGTGGAGCCTGCTGCTTGGCTGGCCACTCATTGTCATGGAGTCTAAATATTGCTTAGAGAAACAAATTTTTTTTGCTGATGTCATTAGTGCTCTGGAGTCTATAGAAATGTATTGCAGTGCCATAAGAATAAAGAGTGTAACCTGCTGGATGTGCACTGACCCACCAGTCATTCCACTGCCATAACAGACTGCAGTTGCTCTGTCTGCATGCCACTTCCTTTGACAGAGCTGCCATTCATGCTCTTGGTTCCAGGTGGTGTTCTTTCAACTTTTGTCTGCTCTCCTGCCCATGCTGTGCTCTCCCTAATGGTCCTTTTAATTTGTTTTTAAAATAACTGAGTGTTTCTCAAGGTGTGCATTAACATGAATTCAGTAGTTCCAGAAGTTGTGTACAAATCAAGTGCTCATGAACAGGCACTCGTGCTGGAGATAAGCTGACTGATGTCAAAGAGAAAGCCACAGCTGTTAAAGTTAACTCTCCTGAGTGCAGCAGGGTGCTAACACTGGTTCAAATACAGCTTTTAACTGCACCTTATTGTTTTTCCTGGAGACTGAACACTGTTGTTGGTCCAGGCTAGAATACATGTGTGCAACTTTCAACTCCTCTTCCAGAACTCGTTTTGCTGTGATCACGAGGAATACAGAAGGCTAACTGTCTTCTGTTTTCTTAGGATCTTGCTAGATTCGACTTGGAAGTTTTTTAGAGGAAATAGGCCATTGTCCTGATCGTTCAGAAGAGGAGGGAGTCATCAAGTTGTGAAGTCATGTCATATTCCTGATCCAGCTGCTGAGAGGGATCAAAAAGATTTAGTGGATTAGGTTTGGGAAGATCTGAAAGTAGAGTGGTAGCACTGTGTGAGTGGTTTGTTTGTTTGTTTTAAAGACCTACAAAGGGTATAAAAAACTCAATAAAGCTAGCTGCAGTCTGCAAAGGGCAGTCTCTTAACCCGTTAACCTCTACAAAATGTGAGCTGGGAAAAGCCTTTAATATGGAAAGTTTTGGCTGGTTTGGGTTGTTAGGGTGGGGTCTGGATGAGATGAGGCACCTCATTGCTTATCCATGTAATGTATGTCGTGAAGGTCCAATGGGGCCGGTACAGCTCTGAAATGGAAACCAGGACTGGAAAAATAAAGGAGAATTTTTGAAAGTACAGAAATAAAATATGGTATTTTTTTCCTTTACTATTCATCTACAGAGTTTCCAAGTTACAGTTCATCTTCAGTCATTGCTTAGGCCCTGGCTTAAGCCATCAAATCCGTGGGAACCTCTGCTGCACAGCTTGCAGATTACTTTTCTGCGGCTTTGTCTGTGCCATTTCTTTGGGTTGGGCTTTTGTTTAAGCTTCCAGTGGTGATAAATTTGCGCAGGATCATTCTGGAGAGCCTGTACACAGAGCCGGTACTGATAATATTTCCCCTTTCTTTTCCTTTTTCTCAGACCAACGAGTGGAATAAGAATGATGACCGGCTGCTGCAGGCCGTGGAGAATGGAGACCCTGAGAAAGTGGCTTCACTGCTGGGTAAAAAGGGAGCCAGCGCCACCAAACAAGACAGTGAGGGCAAAACTGCGTAAGTCCAGCCAAAACCTGAGATCTGACTCGTGGAAAACTCCAGCCCTAGGTGCCACTTCTGTGAATTAAAAACCAGATACTTTCCTGAAAATGAAGGTTTCCTTTTCCTCTGAAGCGCAACACATTCTGCAAGTCTTGATTTGTAATTCTGCATTTAAAATGACGTTTCAAAATCATAAACCCATTGAGGTAGCTTGAAGGTTAACAAACTACTGGGTAGACTGGGACCATTTTAGGACAGGGTATTTTCGAATTTCATGGCACACTGCAGATTGCACACTCCATGGGATATTTTTTCCCATGGGCGTTACTTTAGTAAGACAGAAATTAAGATATATTTTCATCCTAATGGGTTTGACTGAACTGACACTATGGTGACAGAGTTTTAAAATCCTTTAGATGCTAAGGATGCATTAAGTGTTCCTTGTTTTGACGGAAGTGTGCTAATGAAAGTTTTGTGTAAATGGGATTCTTTTTGCTGTATATTTCAAATATAGCATTTTCATCTTCTGTTCTTCATCTGATTCTCCTGTGAACATTCTGAATTGTGGAAGATAAAAGATTCCACTAAGGAAACTACAAAAGCTTGCTATCCTTACACTTTCTTCCATATGGCACAGGAAGATGATTTGGTGGATAAGTGAGAAATAGGCGTCCTGTGACAGACCCAAAACCTTGACGAAATTCTGGATAGATGTGGGCAAAGGAGGACTTGGAAGGGCACCACAAGGCAGTTCAGTCTTGGGAAGGGCAGCACAAAGCAGTTTATACCAAACTCAAAGTTCTAATAAATTACCTCTGGGTTACATTTATTGAGTCATACTCTGCTTTTTTCTTGATCTGGTTCAATTTTCTACATCTGCTCTATTTCTGCTCTGCATCTGAGGAAACTGAGTGATGGATTGACTCGTAATAACCTGCAGTTTCTTACTGCAGAAGTCCAAGTCATCAGTTACGTCAAGTGGGCTTTCTCCTCCATACTTTAAAAGGTTTTTAATTTTTAAAAGTTGCATACATATGTTTTTCTTTTGGCCATTGGATCTTCAGAATTACAGCTATGTTTAGCATTTCGTGTTTTTACAATCAACATAGCTTCAGACCTCAATTCTTAAGGTCTTCTTAAGCTGCATGCTGTATACAGTGTATCCAGTGTAACTCCTACTTTGCAAGTTTCATGTTTAAATTGATACTCTGGATTTTTCTAGGGAACCACCCAAGACTGAGTTTATCAGTACCTCTTAACTCTAAGAATGTAGATAGGTATTGGTGCAACGATTTTTCAGCTTTACATGGTTGCAATAAAAAAATTTCCGCTTTCATTCTTTATTTGCAGCCACTAAGAAGTCAGTAAGCATATATTTATATGAACTGTGCTGTTACTAATAATGCTGTTGCAAATACTTCTTTCAATTGCTTGGAACAAATGTGAGTTAGTGCTATAAAGATCTCTGCTGCTTCTTGTTCTGTATGCTCATTTAACTGTCATTTACTTTTAGTTTTTTTTCTGTGTCGTGGTTTAAAAGGCAGCTTGAGAGAAAAGAAAGAAAAGCAGTGTCACTGTGATGCAGAAATGCAGCATGTCAAGCCTCATTCTGTTTCCAGTGCTTTGGGAAATTTAGCAGACCTGCTCAGGTTATTTCTGCCTACGTTTTGAAAGATAGAGACTGACAGGTGTGGAAGCAATGACACTAATCTGGAGAGACGTAGCTACCAAAGGTGGCCCAGAAATGTTCTCCAGCATTTCTTACTAATATTGGGCTGTGTCTTGTTTGTGTTTTTATCACTTCAGAGTGGGGTTTTTTTTGTGTATACAAAATGGAGTGTAGCCATCATTTCTGTGTAGACTTGTTTCTCCTATGTCTGCAGTGTGATGCCAGCGCTTCATTCCTGCCCTGTGTCTGGGTGCTGGACACAGCTTTTTTTGCCTGGCCTCAGAAGCTGTGCTTAGAGGAGTAGACCCTTCTGCAGCCCAGCACTGAGGTCTGTTGGTGTGCTGCAGGAGCATGGTGCTGGTTTGTTAGCTACCCCATCTGTAACATCAGCAACTTCTGTGCTGGGAAATTGCGATCTGCACAGGGCTTTTTGGGAGATCTGTCCACTCTTGTGCTCAGATTTCAAAAAATCACAGTCCAACCTAGACTTGAACACTTCAGGAATGTTCTTCCACAGCCTCTTGAGCAACCTCTTCCAGTGCCTCACCTCTTTCACAGTAAAGGATTTCTTATTACTACCTCGTCTAAATCCACCCTTTTCCAGTTTGAAGCTATTCACTTTGTCCTATCTCTACACGCCCTTGTAAAAGGTCTCTCTCCAGCTTTCTTGTAGGTTCCCTCTTAGGTACTGGGAGGTGCTAAAAGGTTTCTCCAGAGCCTTCTCCCATGAGTCTTGCACATGGAAAATAAGGCAGCAGTTGGTGACAGCAAACATGGCTTCAATGAAGGCAAATAATGGCTGACAAATTGTTGGCCTTCTGCAGTTGGGTCACAGCTGTTGTGCATGAGGGAAGAGCAACATCATCATCTGCCTGGAATTGTGCAGAACACTTGACACTGTCCTGCACAACACTCCTGCCTACAGCCTGGAGAGACGTGGATTTGTGGGATGGACCAGTGCTCCCTCTCACAAGGGCAGAGCAGAGAGGCAGAATCACCTCCCTTGACCTGCTGCCCACAGAACTATTTTGATGCAGAGTAGGATATCATTTCTGGCCTGTGAGCTGACACTGTTGGCTCATGTCCAGCCTCTTGTCCACCAGCAGCCCCAAGCCCTTCTTGGCAGGGCTGCTCTCTGTCCATTCTCTGCCCAGCCTGTGCTTGGGTTTGCCCTGACCCAGATGCAGGACCATCACTTGGCCTTGTTGAACCTCCTGAGGCTCCTGTGGTTTCACTGGTTACATTTTAGGAAGTTGTCTGCAGTGGTATCTGGGTAGGGAGCTCTTTGGATGAGCGTTCTATTGATCCCTGTGAGAATATATTGATGCATGAATATATTTGTTTACTTAGTTAGGATGAAACTGACTAACCAGAAGAACATGGTGGATTCAATTATGTAACAGAGTGCATAATGTGATTAAAGACTTTGGAATGTGCTTGAAATCAAAAAGGAGAAACAATTACAGATTGAAATACAGGTTTGTTAGCTCCATCATTGTCTGTACCCTTGAAGTGTGACATGTTTCTTTTAAGACTTTTCTTTCTCATTCTTTTTGTTAACAACCCTACAAACAAAATTTTCAATGCTGTCCAGATTTTTGAGATATAGTAATATAGTGCATTATTTTAAACAGAAGGTGGAGAGGATAATTTTTCATGCTTAGAGAGGTATTTTTAAGTTTTTATTTTGTAATTAGATGGCTTCCTATTATAAAATGCTTGAACTGAAA
>VZSE01001827.1:49555-110553 GCA_013398275.1 Promerops cafer | reverse complement strand
GAATGGAGACCCTGAGAAAGTGGCTTCACTGCTGGGTAAAAAGGGAGCCAGCGCCACCAAACAAGACAGTGAGGGCAAAACTGCGTAAGTCCAGCCAAAACCTGAGATCTGACTCGTGGAAAACTCCAGCCCTAGGTGCCACTTCTGTGAATTAAAAACCAGATACTTTCCTGAAAATGAAGGTTTCCTTTTCCTCTGAAGCGCAACACATTCTGCAAGTCTTGATTTGTAATTCTGCATTTAAAATGACGTTTCAAAATCATAAACCCATTGAGGTAGCTTGAAGGTTAACAAACTACTGGGTAGACTGGGACCATTTTAGGACAGGGTATTTTCGAATTTCATGGCACACTGCAGATTGCACACTCCATGGGATATTTTTTCCCATGGGCGTTACTTTAGTAAGACAGAAATTAAGATATATTTTCATCCTAATGGGTTTGACTGAACTGACACTATGGTGACAGAGTTTTAAAATCCTTTAGATGCTAAGGATGCATTAAGTGTTCCTTGTTTTGACGGAAGTGTGCTAATGAAAGTTTTGTGTAAATGGGATTCTTTTTGCTGTATATTTCAAATATAGCATTTTCATCTTCTGTTCTTCATCTGATTCTCCTGTGAACATTCTGAATTGTGGAAGATAAAAGATTCCACTAAGGAAACTACAAAAGCTTGCTATCCTTACACTTTCTTCCATATGGCACAGGAAGATGATTTGGTGGATAAGTGAGAAATAGGCGTCCTGTGACAGACCCAAAACCTTGACGAAATTCTGGATAGATGTGGGCAAAGGAGGACTTGGAAGGGCACCACAAGGCAGTTCAGTCTTGGGAAGGGCAGCACAAAGCAGTTTATACCAAACTCAAAGTTCTAATAAATTACCTCTGGGTTACATTTATTGAGTCATACTCTGCTTTTTTCTTGATCTGGTTCAATTTTCTACATCTGCTCTATTTCTGCTCTGCATCTGAGGAAACTGAGTGATGGATTGACTCGTAATAACCTGCAGTTTCTTACTGCAGAAGTCCAAGTCATCAGTTACGTCAAGTGGGCTTTCTCCTCCATACTTTAAAAGGTTTTTAATTTTTAAAAGTTGCATACATATGTTTTTCTTTTGGCCATTGGATCTTCAGAATTACAGCTATGTTTAGCATTTCGTGTTTTTACAATCAACATAGCTTCAGACCTCAATTCTTAAGGTCTTCTTAAGCTGCATGCTGTATACAGTGTATCCAGTGTAACTCCTACTTTGCAAGTTTCATGTTTAAATTGATACTCTGGATTTTTCTAGGGAACCACCCAAGACTGAGTTTATCAGTACCTCTTAACTCTAAGAATGTAGATAGGTATTGGTGCAACGATTTTTCAGCTTTACATGGTTGCAATAAAAAAATTTCCGCTTTCATTCTTTATTTGCAGCCACTAAGAAGTCAGTAAGCATATATTTATATGAACTGTGCTGTTACTAATAATGCTGTTGCAAATACTTCTTTCAATTGCTTGGAACAAATGTGAGTTAGTGCTATAAAGATCTCTGCTGCTTCTTGTTCTGTATGCTCATTTAACTGTCATTTACTTTTAGTTTTTTTTCTGTGTCGTGGTTTAAAAGGCAGCTTGAGAGAAAAGAAAGAAAAGCAGTGTCACTGTGATGCAGAAATGCAGCATGTCAAGCCTCATTCTGTTTCCAGTGCTTTGGGAAATTTAGCAGACCTGCTCAGGTTATTTCTGCCTACGTTTTGAAAGATAGAGACTGACAGGTGTGGAAGCAATGACACTAATCTGGAGAGACGTAGCTACCAAAGGTGGCCCAGAAATGTTCTCCAGCATTTCTTACTAATATTGGGCTGTGTCTTGTTTGTGTTTTTATCACTTCAGAGTGGGGTTTTTTTTGTGTATACAAAATGGAGTGTAGCCATCATTTCTGTGTAGACTTGTTTCTCCTATGTCTGCAGTGTGATGCCAGCGCTTCATTCCTGCCCTGTGTCTGGGTGCTGGACACAGCTTTTTTTGCCTGGCCTCAGAAGCTGTGCTTAGAGGAGTAGACCCTTCTGCAGCCCAGCACTGAGGTCTGTTGGTGTGCTGCAGGAGCATGGTGCTGGTTTGTTAGCTACCCCATCTGTAACATCAGCAACTTCTGTGCTGGGAAATTGCGATCTGCACAGGGCTTTTTGGGAGATCTGTCCACTCTTGTGCTCAGATTTCAAAAAATCACAGTCCAACCTAGACTTGAACACTTCAGGAATGTTCTTCCACAGCCTCTTGAGCAACCTCTTCCAGTGCCTCACCTCTTTCACAGTAAAGGATTTCTTATTACTACCTCGTCTAAATCCACCCTTTTCCAGTTTGAAGCTATTCACTTTGTCCTATCTCTACACGCCCTTGTAAAAGGTCTCTCTCCAGCTTTCTTGTAGGTTCCCTCTTAGGTACTGGGAGGTGCTAAAAGGTTTCTCCAGAGCCTTCTCCCATGAGTCTTGCACATGGAAAATAAGGCAGCAGTTGGTGACAGCAAACATGGCTTCAATGAAGGCAAATAATGGCTGACAAATTGTTGGCCTTCTGCAGTTGGGTCACAGCTGTTGTGCATGAGGGAAGAGCAACATCATCATCTGCCTGGAATTGTGCAGAACACTTGACACTGTCCTGCACAACACTCCTGCCTACAGCCTGGAGAGACGTGGATTTGTGGGATGGACCAGTGCTCCCTCTCACAAGGGCAGAGCAGAGAGGCAGAATCACCTCCCTTGACCTGCTGCCCACAGAACTATTTTGATGCAGAGTAGGATATCATTTCTGGCCTGTGAGCTGACACTGTTGGCTCATGTCCAGCCTCTTGTCCACCAGCAGCCCCAAGCCCTTCTTGGCAGGGCTGCTCTCTGTCCATTCTCTGCCCAGCCTGTGCTTGGGTTTGCCCTGACCCAGATGCAGGACCATCACTTGGCCTTGTTGAACCTCCTGAGGCTCCTGTGGTTTCACTGGTTACATTTTAGGAAGTTGTCTGCAGTGGTATCTGGGTAGGGAGCTCTTTGGATGAGCGTTCTATTGATCCCTGTGAGAATATATTGATGCATGAATATATTTGTTTACTTAGTTAGGATGAAACTGACTAACCAGAAGAACATGGTGGATTCAATTATGTAACAGAGTGCATAATGTGATTAAAGACTTTGGAATGTGCTTGAAATCAAAAAGGAGAAACAATTACAGATTGAAATACAGGTTTGTTAGCTCCATCATTGTCTGTACCCTTGAAGTGTGACATGTTTCTTTTAAGACTTTTCTTTCTCATTCTTTTTGTTAACAACCCTACAAACAAAATTTTCAATGCTGTCCAGATTTTTGAGATATAGTAATATAGTGCATTATTTTAAACAGAAGGTGGAGAGGATAATTTTTCATGCTTAGAGAGGTATTTTTAAGTTTTTATTTTGTAATTAGATGGCTTCCTATTATAAAATGCTTGAACTGAAAGGAACAGGGACCAGAACCATGGGTATTCTTTGTCCTGCTGTGTACTGTATGTATCATTCCACTGAGTCCTGCTATGATGTGCTCCAGCTTTGGCTCAGTTTTGGACATTGCCACCTGAATTTCTTCCTCTTTGTCCTCTTCAGTCCCCGTCATTTCAGTCCTTTACTTTGTGACTTGTCAACATGCAATAAAATGGAGGTGCTTAAAATAATGATGTCTAGGTACCTCATTAATTTAAGGTATTATTACTAAGGTAGGTATTTCTTAGAGATAATATTTACAAATTTTCATTAGGAGGTTTAACTCCTCAGCAGTATCTCTTTAAAAAAAAAAGGTATTAAAAAAATATCTTGTCAGAGTAATGAAATTATAGTTTTTTAAGACTTGCTTGACTTTCCACACCGTCCCCCTGCCTTTTACTAAGTTCTTTCTATAAACAATAAATCACTTTTAAGGCCATGGAGCAAATCCACCTTTGGCATAAGTCGACACAGTCCCATTGTTGCTCCCACTTACATAGCACAGATGATTGCCAAGCGTGGTTGTAATAGAACCTATCTGGAAATCTGACTCTGTCATTGTAGTCTTACTTTGCCAGATAGGTTGGTTGTTTTTTCTTTTGGTCCAGCTTCCTTAAACAACAGAAAGAGCCTTTCCAGCTTGGAATTTGATCATTTAAATCCACTTAAACTAACAAAAAAGAGTTTTCAAAAAGATCCCTTTCAGGAATGATAGGATTGGATTCATTCATGTGCTGCACTTTCCACAAGATCAAGGGTTCAAATGGGCTGTTATTTTAAGAAGCTACTGTTGTTATTGAGGGGAAGTGGAGGGATGGGGGTGGGGGAATGATTTTGGAAAGAATTTACAGTGTATAAATGGTAGCACTTCCTTGTCCTGAAGTTATTTTGTCAGTGTGCCAGTCCATTACTGCCATGTTTGCATGTTTCTGCAAGGTACTAAACTAGAATTAAATGCTTTTGGCTATTAAATGAAACAATAGATCTCTGTACATTTTTGAACTGCAATTCAATCAGTTGTTGTTTAATAAAATTACTCTAACAATAGTGCAAAAAAGCTTTAGAAACCTCTGCAAATTTGCTCTTTAAGAACTCTTTCACAAAACTACTGCCAATAGCAGTTAATAGAAAATATATACTTTCATTTGAAAGAGACTGCTCATGCCTTGGAGGCTGAACTAAAAATGAATTTTGGATCATATTCCAACTGCAAATACTTGATATTTATTATGTACATAGTATTCATTTTTGTTTCTTTCCTTTCGAATCTTACTGTATAAGGAGGTGGGAGCAAGTGGCATGAAGAACATCACTTTCCAAAAAGTAGATAATGTTTTAATTACCTTTGAGAGAGAATGTTTCCTTGTATGTAATAATATTTACCTTAAAAGAAGCTATTGGAAGAATACACAGAATGACAGAATAATCTGAGTTGGGTGGGACTCACAAGGATCATCTAAGTCCAAGTCCTGTCCCTGCACCAGGCACCCCAAGAGTCCACACCATGGGCCTGAGAGTATTGTCCAAACATTTTGACCTCTGTCAGGCTGGTGCTGTGACCACTGCCCTGGGGAGCCTGTTCCAGTGCCCAATCACCCTCTGGGGCAGAACCTTTTCCTGACATCCAGCCTAAACCTCCCCTGATGCAGCTTCAGGCCATTCCCTTGGGTCCTGTCACCCCAGAGCAGAGATCAGTGCCTGCCCCTTTACTTCCACGTGTGAGGGACTTGTAACTGCAGTGAGGTGTCCCCTCAGTCTCAGCCACTCCTCACACAGCTTTTCTTCCTGACCCTTCACCATCCTCGTGGCCATCATCTGGGTGCTTGCTAGTGGTTAAATGTCTTTTTGATACTGTGGCACCCAAACCTGCCCCCATCACTCTGGGGTGATGCTGCCCCAGAGCAGAGCAGAGCAGGACAATCCCCTCCCTTGCCCGACTGGCCATGCTGTGCCTGATGCCCCCAGGACAGGGTTGCCCTCCTGGCTGCCAGGGCACTGCTGGCTCATGTCCAACTCACCATGGACCTGGAGCCCCAGGTCTCTTTCTGTGGCACTGCTTTCCAGCATCTCCTTCTCCAGTCTATACACACAACCAGGGTTGCCCTGGCCCAGATGCAGAATCCAGCACTTTCCCTTGTTAAACTTCATATTGTTGGTGATTGCCCAGTCCTCTGATTTGTCACTGTCTCTCTGCAGGGCCTCTCTGCCTTTTAGGGCGTCAGCAGCTCCTCCCAATCATCTGCAAACCTACTTAGTATCCCTTTAAGTCGTGTCCAAATCATTTATGAAGGTATTGAACAGCACAGGGCTGAGGAACCTCACTAGTGACAGGTCACCAGTCTGATGTCACCCCAGTCACTGTAATCCTTTGTGCCCCACCCATGAGCCAGCTGCTCACACATCACAGGATGTATTTGTCCAGTTGTGAGCTGGACATTTTGTGCAGAAGGATCCTGTGAGAGACAGTATCAAAAGCTTTGCTGAAGTGCAAAAAGATACAAATAACATCCCCTGGCTTCCCTTGATCAACTATGTGGGCTACCTTGTCATGAAAGAAGTTCCCCCTGCTTGGGGAAGTCATGCTGGCTATGATCAATGACTGCATTGTCCTTCAGGTGTTTTTCAGTACCTCCCAGAAGAATCTTCTCCGTACCCTTACCAGAGGCACTGCAGTGAGACTGACAGGCTCAGTTTCCAGGGTCCTCCTTCTTGCCCTTTTGGAAAGCTCAGACAACATTAGCCAGCTTCCAGTCAGCTGGCACCTCTCTGGATTCCCAGGACTGTTCAAAAGTCCTCGAGAGAGGCCTTGTGGTGACATCAGCCATCTCTTTGGGTATTCTCATCAGGTCCCATAGGGATCCAGCTGGAGCAGCAGATCCCACACAAGTTTATGGTCAACTGAGCATTGATCATTCTTGCAGCTCAGGCTGCTGGGACCTCCTTAGCCTGTTGTCAGTATTGAAGACAGGCCTCACACATCTCTGCCTTGTCCATGTCCCTGTCTGCAAGGTGTCCATCCTCATCCTGTAACAGGTTGATCTTTTTTCTTCCCTGCCTTTTGCCATTAATGTATTTAAAAATAATTTTCTGTTATCCTGCACAGTTCTGTGCAGCTTCAACTCCAGATGAGCTTTGGCCGCATGAATTTTCTCCCTACAGTGGCAGCAGCATCTCTGTATTCTTCCCATACCACCTGATCTACACCACAAAGTGGATATAAACCTTCTTTTTTTCACCTTATTTCCAAGACAAGATCACTGCTTAGCCAAACTGGCTTCTGCCTCGTCTGCTTGACTTCCAACACTTAGGAATTGCCTGCTCCTGTGCCCTTAGGAGGTGATGTTTAGAAAGCTACCAGCACTGATGGGACCCATTTAAAAGCATTTTCTAAGGGGGCCCTACTCACTAGCTCCCTGAGCAGCCTGAAGTCTGCTCTCCCCATGTCCAAGGCTGAAGGTTTGCTGGCATTTCTCCTGTCCTCAGACTTTCTAAACTTGATCACTTTGTGGTCTCTGGGGCCAAGACAGCCACCAGTCTCCACTTCACTCATGAGGTACACTCTCTGTTAACAAGCCACAAATCACCCTTTAATAGCCAGCACCATGCAGCCAGGGCAGAAATCCAGTGGAGATTGGACACTGACAGTGGATAGCTGAGGCCTGATTGAAGTCACACCATCACTGGGTGCTGCTGTACCCAATATGCTGGCACTTCAGTATGAACTGAGTCCAAGGCACTAAAATGTCCATTTCCACCATTGACATTGCCAATGCATTTTTTTTCCATTGCACTGGCAGCAGAGTGCAGGCCACAGTTTGCTTTCACCTGGAGAAGCATCCAGTACACGTGGAACCAACTGTGCCAGGGGTGGAAGCACAGTCCCACCATCTGCCATGGCTGCACTGGAAAAGGGCAAGAACACTTAGACTACATTGATGGCATCATCGTATGGGCAAACACAGCAGGGGAAGCTTTTTTGAATGGGGAGAAGATTATTATTATTATTAGATTATTCTATTATTAGAAGGCTGGTTTGCTGTAAAGTAAAGTAAGGTCAAGGGACCTGTTCAGGAAATTCAGTTTTAGGAGTAAAAAGGGACGATAGAAGTCATCAGATTCCAGTGGGTATGGCCAACAAAATAGCAGCTGTGTCCCTCCAGCCAGGTAGAGGGAAGCACAGGCTTTCCTAGGCACTGGGGGGTTTGGAGACTGCACATTCCAGAGCACAGTCAGATTGTCAGCCCTCTCTATCAAGTGACATGGAAGAAGAATGATCTCAGATGGGGCCCTGAACAACAAGAAGCTTTTGAACAAATTAAGCAGGAGATTGCCCATGGGCCAGTCAGAATGGTGCAGGATGTGAGGAATGTGCTGTACACTGCAGCCAGAGAGAATGGTCCTTCCTGGAACCTGGGGCAGAAGGGACCTGGAGAGACTCGAGGATGACCTCTTGGGCTTTGGAGTCTGGGATACAGAGGATTTAAGGCCACTACACCCCAGGTGAGGAAGAGATTCTGGCAGTTTTTGGAGGGGCTCAAGCTGCCTCAGGAGTGATGGGGACTGAAGCACAGGTTGCAGAGCTGAAAGCCATCCTGCTGGCTTTATATATCACTGAAGGAGAGAAATGGGCAGTGCTCTACCTCTACACAGATTTGTGGATGTTGGCAAACACCCTGTGGTTGTGTCTGGACCGACAGAAGACGACCAATTGGCAGTGCAGAGGGAAACCCATCTGGGCTGCTGAACTGTGCCAAGACATCACTGCCCAGGTAGAGAAGTTGACTGTAAAAGTGCATCATGTAGATGCACACGAAGAAAGAGTCAGGCTACTGAGGAGCTGACAGTCAATTTGATCTCTGAGAAGAAAAAAAACTAATTTACTTTTATCACAGTATTTAATTTCTGATGGTCCAGATGGTCACAATAATGTCTAGGTTTCTGAGCATGGACAACGAAAGAAAGACCACAGGGATCTCAACCTTTGTTTTATCTCTAGCCAACAGATGGCCAAAATCTGGTTCTTATTCCAAAATTTCTTGTGAAGTTTATTTCCATGGGAGATCTGGGTGTAAAAGCATTTTAGGTTCAAATTGTGATTGTTCATTTTTTGTCCCCTCCCCTGCCCTGCAGCATTGTTAGGGATATAATTTAATTAAGATATTGATATGAAGTTTCCTGAAAAATTGCTTTCCACTTTAGACAAATGCTCAGAAATGCTAATGAAACTCTAGGCCATGGTTGGATGAATGTGTCCACTGTCAGGATACTAAATTGGGCTAATTAACTTTCTATTATGTTCAGTATGAGCTGATTGTTAATGTATGGTGAGAGGGAATGCTTTTATCTCCACAACAGAGGAGCAATACTTAACTTTGATTTTATAATCGAATCATGGCGATACATGAAAAAATCCACACTGCCTACAAACACCACTGTATTGACAATCATGAAGGCTTTTAAATGAGATCCATGCAGTGGAATTCATCATAGTGGTTTGTTCCTGGCTCTTGACTGAAACTGTGTAGACCATTTCTGATGGTTTTGACCCCTCACTTGACCCTTCCAACTAGAGTTGGAAAATTTCATGATCCAGTTTTTAGTTCTTGCCTACACTTTTGACAGGATTTAAAATCAACAGCATCTGGGCTCTATTATACACATTTTTAAAGCCATTTTTAAGACATTTTAGCATTTTTAAACCTTCATGTTATTAGGAAAAAAAAAAAAAAAGAGAAGGGGCCATCTTCTGAAGAGACAGAAATTAATCATCTTTAGTTGTATTTCAGTTACAAAGATCCTAAACTTTTTACTTTATCTCTTTAGTGATTTCCTATGTTGTAAATCAAACAAATTCCATGTATTTAAAGAACAAACTCCCTATTCCATATAAAGTTCTCTGAGCATTAAAAAGCCTCCCAATGGGTTTTGCATCTTACATGCATGGGGCTTTGTGCAGATGGTATCTGAAGTTCAAAGACTAAACAATCAGTCTGCAGTTTCTTGAGCCAGACTGTCTTCTGTTCTGTATTTGCTTTTTCACACAGCTGATGGCTATTCTTAAGAGCTTTTATATTTCATTGTCTTTTAGTGGGGCTGTTATCTCAGAGGGAAGCAAATCCTCTTCTGAAGGGCCCTTGTACTCGTGTTTGGGTAGCCTGTGAGCCTCCTGCCCACAGGCAGGATCAGCCAAACCTGTAATGCAGCATCAGGCAGCTGCTGGAATTCCCTGTTAACGCAGCTCCATTTGCAGAGTTGCCAAATACCCAGATTTTGCCAGACCTGGCCAGCTTTCAACAAGTTTGTCAGTTGCTTGGATCAGAGCACAGCGTGGATGATTGGGAGTTTTTGTATGCCTGGGTTGGAACAGCTGCAGTTTGGCTCATGTGGAGGCAAAACCCAGCGCCCCACTTTCCCGTGGGGAATGCTGTGGCTGCTCCCTGCACTGGTCCCATCTGAGCTGGCAGGAGAGCCATGAGGGAAGCGTGCCTCTCATGGGCTGGGCCAGAATCCACCTCTTCAAGACTGGAGGGGACAGGGTTAAGGCTGCAGTTGTTTTTCAGATTTATATCTACTTAATGGGCCGCAGTTGTTTTACATGTTTTTCAAAGACTTATGCAATGAAATGAGCTGTATGTGTAGATTTTAATTATACCCACTGGCTGTTGCTGGCTTAAAAATGTACTCTAATCTAGGAAGGGGAACAGGCATCCAAAACACAGCAATGTGCAAATGTTGAATTCACTTAAGTTTTTTTAAAACTTCAAACGGAGGTCTCAGGCGACAGACTGTGCTGGTGGCTGCTTATTTACTGTACTTATGTTTCACTCTGTTTTCTGCTACTTTCTTTACAGGTGCATTCTGTGTTAGGAGACTGCTGAAAAGTAGCTGGAAAGTAACTGAAAAATTTAGAAAAGCTCTGAAGTTTCACATGGCTGTGGTCCAGCCCCTAGTCCTCTTCCAAAATACGGAATCTTAAGTAATACAATTATTCTGAAATACAAAATAAAAAGTATATTGCCATAATAATCCAAACAGTTTATTTTAAAAAAAAAAATTAAGTGGTCATATTAACCAGTGGTCTTTGAAGAATGTGTTACAAGTAGATTAATTACTATGAGCACATATTATTGCACTTGGTTTGCAATTATCCCATGAAGTAAGAGAAGTTCACTTCGTACAGCTTAATAAAAAAATAAGTAAATCCAAACAGTTGCTTCAAATCTGGAGAGATGGGAAGTATTTTGAGCCTAAAAGGTACATCAAGGACAACATATCCTGAGCTGTCCCTTGTCAATATCCCTCAGGTTCATAAGGATATTTCTGCTCATTGGTTCTTGGAGCACTAGATGCAGTTCTTACGTCTTGCTGGATTTTCATGCTACAAAAATATTTGGTTTAGAGTAACCTTTACTCAACTGCTCTCACTCTTTCGAGCCTTTTCTTGACCTCTTGTTATTCCAGCATGGTTCAGGATTACATTGCTCTAATGCTTGTGACTTTCCATATACTAAGGTGATTATCAGCAATTGCTGACCCACAGGCAGCAATACAAAGTGAGTTGTGTTGGAGGATGTAGTCACTGCTCTCATTTTTGGGCCTAATTTTAACTTTGAACTCTGCTGGGCCTTGAAAGGGCTAAAGATGGTTAGGTTGTTTTACCCAGCTTCGGGAAGAAAGTCACCTTTACCTGGGCACGTCCTCGGGGATTTGGCCCAGTGCTGAAAAGGTGGTGTTCCAGAGGGCGTGTATGGTGAGAAGGTAACTGAGCAAGCACCTGTTTGGACTTTATACGTGGGATGTTGTCTTAAAGAAACTGTCAGAAGTAATCTTCCCTACTTGTCTGCCTTCCTTGTCCCTCAGTACTTGGCTTTGGAGGCTCAGGCCACACTGCCCAGATTTCTGGGCTCTTTAAGCTTTTTGAGACTTCATTGTTTGTCATACTTAGTTAATTTTTCTACTCTACAACTACAAAAATAAAAAAAGTATGTCTAAATTTCAGACTTCCTGTCAACACCTAGGAATGCCCTGAAGCTTCTTCTTGCAGAATCTCTGTTGCATTTCGCTGACATTAGTGCCTGAGGAATTTTAAAATAGACACTGTGCAAGAAACTTTATGTGATAAATCTAAATTGTGAGCACTTGTGTTTACAATTAGTGGTACATGGAAGGAAAAACCCATACATTTCAGACTTGAAGTGTGAGTTTGTGTTAATGTGGTAATAGAGTTTGCCAAAGAAAACTGTGTGTGAAAAGGGAACTGATGGAGTACAACCTGAGAATGAAAAGTATAAAGCTGTTGGGGATCCCAGAAGTCTCTCTGAAGAGCACCTGGGTGGATATTTTGCTGAGTTTGAAGGCTAAAATCAGGAGTCCGTACCTTGCCAGCTCCTGTGTTGCATGATGCAGTTGCTTCTTTTCTATAAGAAAACAGCCATTAAAGAGGCTTGCCTTTTATTAATGTCCTGTAGCTCAAGGTGTGTATGATTGAAACAAGACTTCCCATGCTATGATGCAAAGCTGGAAACTTTATATGAAAACTGCATTTGTTTTGGTTTCAGTGGTGGGTTTTTTGGTTTTGTTGGTTTTTTGAAAGCTGTCCCAGAATACATGGTAACTCGGAAGGAGCATGCAGGATTTTTATCAGAGGGTTCTGTGTGCATTGGAGCAAGGCAGATGCCATCTCATGTTAAAATAGAAGGACACAGGCTGTGTGCAGCACTTCACTTTACTGCAGCTGGTGCTAAGGGGAGAGAGGGGAAAATAATCTCTCACAGCTCCTGGTAGATCCATACCTGCCTCTGTCAACTTATTAAAATCTTGCACTTCGCTCTAGAAGTTGTTTGCAGCAACTCATTGACTGAATATTTTAAAACTCTGAAAACATATTTTTCCCACCTTGTACTGGTGCCAGCTCTGATTTGAGAACAAAATGTTTTTCCTTTCTTTCTCCTAAGATAATTTTTGAACTCTTTTGGCTGCATGTATGCAAATGACAAGATAATGATATGGAGTGCCACCATTATTGAAAAGCCACATTTTTTACAGTTGCTCTTGGGAGTAGGTAAAATGGGTGCAGTGTGAAGCTGTAATTTTTATTTGTTTAAAGAAAGTAATAATATCCCCAAAGAACTGCTAAGTATTGATAGTGATTACCTGTAGATGTCTGATTTTCTTTTAAGACAGTCTGATCTGCCAAACATTGGTATGGCTCCTCCATAACTAAAAGACTGGTTCTCCCTACACCATATATTGTCTCAAATGAGTGAGAGTACCTTGGTAAAGCAGTCAGGAAAAGATTAAGTTCCCTTTGACTTTCATAGCAAAACATTTATGGTTTAATTTTAGGTTTAAGGTGAAATTCTACATGCTGCTCCTTATTTCTCACTGACAGATTTCATCTGTGCTGCGTGATGGAACAGTGGAAGGCAGCTTTGGTTTTCAACTGGTTTTGTCTCCTGTGCCAGCTCACCAGCCACACAGTTACCTACCTGCCTGTGCTGGTGCAAGGAGAAAGCAGAACCCAGAGAGGGCTTGCAGAAGAAGGCAGAAGACACCTCCAGTTTTAGGACTGTTATGGAGCTTTCCCAATCATTTAATCTGAGGGTAGTAATTTTTCTATTATTAGGTTCAGGGTGTGTCAAAAAGGGCTTACTTTCAAAATATTTTTAATGCTGATAAAATCTCAAGCCCTTCACAGATCAGTAAACCGTGAGTGGTCATGGTGCTACATGTGACAGGAGACCACACTGGACTTCCTGCTGTGTGACACCAGGTGTTCTCTTCATGCACAGAATGTGCTGCTCTAGTGGTAACTCATGGCCCTTTCTCCCTCAGGTCAGGTCTTGGGAACTTTGGTGCTTCTGCCACTCAGCTTGTGGGGGAAAGCAATCAAAAGCCAGATATCATCTACTCTGTTTATTTTAGCTGTTGTTATTGAAGGAGGAGTTGAGGCCTTGAGGGATAGCACTGTAAGATAGGTGCTGCTTCTAAAATATGTAAAAGCTCCAGTTAGTTCAGAAAGTCAGCCACGTTATCAGTAAGTCACTTTGTGGCTGAGACAGCTGGTGAATTGCTTGCTGATCTGGTAGTTGCAAAGCTTAAATGTCTTCCATTTTTTTTTTCTTTTATTTAATCAGCAATACAAGATCTCTAGGCAGCTCTGTATCTTTATCATTCTTGTTTGTTTGTGTGAAGGTATTGGTTGGTGGGGAAACTATAAATCATCAAATTGTTGGAAGGCAAGTTAGACTTTTTAAAAGTCAACAAAGGGTTGACATCCATTAGAAAATGAAGAAGAATGATCTGCCTTGGGGAGGGATGTTTTTACTCAAAATAAACCTTGACAATGAGTGTATATGAGTTCATAGTGTTTTTCAAACATTCTTGCACTTAAAATATTTTCAGAGCACTTCGATTGAAATTACAGAGAACAATAGTATTACACGCTTGCATACAAGTTTGACTGGGTTCCATGTTTATCATAATAGGAAATAGCAAATACAATATTCACTTAGCATCCATAATTCAGCCATATTCTTTATTGGATTTGGAGTTTGGTAAGTAGTGTGTTGAAGTATTTCAGGCCCTGGAGAAAATCTGTGTTACAGAGGATACTAATTCTGCCCAGAAAAAACTCTGGAGCATGGCCTTGCCAAACAGAGATTGAACCCTCTGACTGGGTGTAATTCTTCTGCTTTCCCCCCCCCTGTTTCTCTTTTCACAAATGATAATTTCCTTGTTAGAAGGTTATTGTCTTAAATTAAGATTTGATATTTATTTTTTCTGATTTTATCATGTTCCTCTTTACTTTTGTGGCACTTCCCCTAGATATATGGACCACCCAGTTGTTTTAAGCCAGCTGTCAAAATACCGTTCAGTAAGAGGATTTGCAGGAAGCAGCTCTGCAAGTGGTTAAGCAGAGAACCTGAATATAGCAGAGCCATGTCTTACTGCTAATGCCACCTTAGCAATTGCCATCAGCTACAGTTTTACAAGTCTGACCCCTAAATGTGGGTTATTTCTGTTTTTCTACTTATGGTGTAATGATTTGTAAAGAAAAGTTTTATGTGAGCTGAGTAATAAAAATTACAGTCCTTTTTCATTTGAGTTAGACTGACATTTAAATAATTTCTGAAAACACTCATTCTTGGTCTTTTGGCAAAGAGTGGCTCTATCTGGACTCTTGTGCTTTGTCTGTCAGATGCTGGTTAAAGAAGTCTTCATTCCCTTGCTGGTTTAATACTGTGACCAAAATGTGGAAAAGGTCATTTGCCCTGAATAAGGCATGGGCTTGTTTAGGACAGATGTAAGTGCTTCACCCATTGACATCTTGTATCTGTAAAAAATCTGCTGCTCCAGAGTAGTTCAGGGATGTCATACAGAGCCGTGCCCTCTGTTCAGGCAGCAAGCATCATAAAAAGCATCTATCAGTGTGGAGTTTTTATTTGAGTAACATTTCAGGTCAAGAAATTTGAGGTCCTGACAAGATTTTGAGGTGATAGCCTTGTAGCTGTTCTTCAGTTGAACTTGGACCTCATTAAATTAGTTCACTTACTCTGAAAGTATATTTACTTCAACTGGGCTTTGCATTCTTCACAATGAACATAATTTTTCACCTTTTCTTGTTAAGTACTGAGTAATTATGAGACCTGTACATTCCCAGCAGGAAAAAGCAGTGTCAACCTACTGATCTTTCATCTGCTGCAGAGGTAGGTCTTACCACTGGGAATGGTAGCTGCTCCTCTGCTCACTGAAACATCTGGATACAATAAAAAGAGACCATCCCGCTCTTCAGGAAGAACAGAAATGTTTAACAGCAATAAAAGACATCTATCTCAAATCAGTTCAGGCTGGGCTATCAAGATGTGGCTCTAAGTGGCAATAACAGGCTTATCTATTGTGAAGGGAAAATGAACTATGTTGTAATGGGATTTTCAGCTGAATGAGAACCCAACCCTCAGTGTGGCCCTTAGTCCAAATCAAGTCTTAAATGTTTGTTTTTGTTTACCTAAGTCATTGCACAACCAGGAAATGGGAGGAAAAGTTGTTTGCTTTCATATCAAGGAAAGTTTATTCATAGAAGATGCAAGTAAAATGCACTCCTTAAGGTGTCCAGATGGTGAGAACTACAGTGTTTGGAAACCTGCAGTTTTTGCCTCAAATATTTTAGGAAATTATGTAGCATGTAAAGAATTATTCTGTATTGAAATGAATGTCTACAGTCTTCTTTGTTTCAAGAGACTGCCTTGCTACATAGGAGTCCTCATATCTACTACTCAAGTGTTTGAGTTTGGGGTTTTTCTTTGTTTTGAATCGGCTGTTCTGTTTGTTTTGGGGTTTTTTTTAACTAAAAAAACGAAAAAAAAAGAAAAAAGAAAAAACCACACAAAAAAAATCAAACCAAAGCAGAGGCTGTTAACTTTAAAATCAGAATTTCTTCTTAAGGGGGAGGGTTTGTCCAACACTCTGTAAATAGTTTAGCTTAAATATGACTGCAGTAGGTTCATCCCATTCTGGAGTTGTTCTCTCTATAGATCAAGACTTCTGTTTACTAAACGAGCTGTTAAGTAACCGTATCCCCCATTCCTCTCCAATTGCTTTGAGACTGTTATGAAAAAATATCTCACTACAGATTTATGTGAGAGATAGTACCAGAACAAGGATGCAGAGAGGAGACACACAGCAAGCCATTCTTTGTGAAATAAAACACCTGTGTGTGATGACTTGTTGAGAACTGCCATGGGAATTGTTTTTGTTGGTGGGATTCATGTGTTCATAGGAGCATAGCCTGAAAAGAGATGTTTTTAATTTTCTCTGATACTTTTTTGCAGTCAGATTTTACCTAAATAAAACTTCTTTAGCACTTGCGTGTTCATGTTGCACTTGGCACTGTCCTACAAAGTCTGTCCATAAAACCTCAGTGCCCCAGATTTAGCCAAGTTATTATTATTCAGGTATTTATTATTACTATGAATATTGTCAAATACAAGTTAGCCAAGTGTGTGCTTCACAATCTTTCTAATACATAAGTGAATTTGATTGTATTTTGTGTTTACACAAATGTATCTGAACATGTTTTGGTATTTTGCTGGTATGTTGTCCTGGCTAAATTAGAGGTGTTGGAATTTGTCAGACTCTGCTTGTGTCCCTCCCCCAGTCATTTTCCCAGAGCCTGAGAAACCATTTCTTCCAAAGAATGTTTACACAGCTTTGCATTGGTCACCAAGTACATGAAGTTTTGATTTTGAATGACTGGAGAACAGACAGCAGCAGCGCTGCTCATGCTCTTGGAAGTGTTAACTCTTCAGTTTGTTTATGGCAGTAGAATTTGCAAGATGAGCCCACAGAATGCTGTTTTATTTGCAGAGAAAGGTTCAAGGCTTAAGTTCTCCCTGTCTGCCACTTGCAATCAGCAGCAGTCAGTGTAGAAGGAAGGACTCCTACGAAGTGAGGTGGTTCCTGTACTTGATAGACAACTCTGTTGCAGGACCTCTCCTGTTTTGATTAATTCTCCTCTCTTTGCCAGATGTTGTCTGTAGGTCTCTTTCTCTGCAGAGTTTTCAAGAAGGCTGCAAAGAAGTCTATGGCTTAGAGAAACATGATGTTGAAGTTCACAGCCTCTGTGTCTGAAATACCCATTTAATTCCTGCCTGTTGTTCCAAGTTTCCCTGGTTAGCAGGCTGAACTTTCAGTGTTAGCTTTAACACTTAAAGGAAGCAGTTAAAAATACAGACTCCTAAATACAGTAGTTGATGTGGCTCTGTGATTTATGGTGTTTCTTTTACATTCCAGGGGAAAACCCCTTTTATTCAGGGGTGCATAATGTTAAAAATTAATACCGCCTTCAAAAGATATTAGGAACTATCCCAGGAGTACTGGCTCTTGCAGTTTGGTGCGTGTTTGATGATGGTTCTAACTTTCCACACACAAAGAAATAGTAACTAGAAGTGTTTTTTCTTGAATTTTTGGTTTACATGACTCACACTGAAAAACTGCTCCGTGCACATCAGGCTGATGTTGGTAGGACCCACATGGTAGCAGGATGTCTGCCCATATCTTAAAACTTGACAACGTTGGCATGGTGTGCATCAGGGGAATATAAACTTCTCTGTTTTCAGAAGCTTTTCCTTCATTTTTGCTTCAGGGCAAAATGAAGTCAGCAGCATCTCTGTAGCACTGCTTCTGTGAATCTTGATGTGCCCAGCCTGAGGATGTCAAACATAAAATTTAAGCTGTAAAAAGGCTTGAATTCAGGATAATTTCTTTGGTTTGTTCTGTAATTGCATATTAGGTAATTGATGCTTGGAAGTGTGTCCTGCTGTGGTGTGGCTGGTAATGTCTACAGTATCACACTGTTTAAACAAGCAGGTGCTTGGGGTGAACAGCAAAATCACAAGTGGAAAAAATACATCTCTGGCATACACTCACAAATATCCAGTAGCTTTGATTTCTTCAGGTGATACTCACAGTAAAGTGTTTTCCCCCACCCATACACAAAGGAAAGATGAGCTTTATAAAGGACAGTGTAGAAGTACAACTTGATGTTGTAGTTTAATTAGGAAAATGCAGAATAATATTTTAGAGGAACTAAATTTTGTCCACTGAAAGGGGAAAATCTAACTAAATCTAACTAAATCTAACTAAATCTGACTACTCTGACTAAAATGCCTAGAACAAAGTCAGTTATTGTAACTGTTTTCTTTATGAATTCCCCAAGCCCGGGCATTCTTTGGGGATTTGTTACATCACTAGAGACATAAGTTTAGAAATCATGTGGACTAGATGTACATATTATATGAGTTGATGGGACAGCAGCCCATGTAAAATTTTAGAGTCATGGGGTTGTTCATGTTGAAAAGACCTCTAAGAACATTGAGTCCAGCCATTAACCCAGCTACCCACGTCCACCACTAAACAGTGTTCCCCCACCAGTGGCACATCTGCCTGTCTCTTAAACATGTCCAAGAGCCTTCCAGGGATGGTAACACCACCCTGGGCAGCTTTTCCCAGTGCTTGGCAACCCTTTCAGTCAAGAAATTTTTTGTAAGGTCCAATCTAAACCTTCCCCAGTGCAGCTCGAGGCCATTTGCTCTCATCCTATCCTGAGTTCCCTGGGAGAAGAGACCGAGCCCCACCTGGCTGCACCATCCTGTCAGGGGGTTGTAGAGAGTCACAAGGTTCCCCCTGAGCCTCCTCTTCTCCAGACTAAACATCCCCAGCTCCTTCAGCTACTCCTCACGGGACTTGTTCTCTAAATCTTTGCCAGCCTCATTACCCTTCTCTGGACATGTTCCAGCACATCAACATCTTTCTTGTAATGAGGGTCCCAAAATGAACACATTATTTGAGCTGCAGTGTGGAAGTATGACTACAAAGTCTTTTTGATGTGCCATCTCACTTCCAGAGCTGTTATCTTCCTGTGAGGAAATGGAAAGATAGCAAAAGATCTAAGGACATGGAGGAAAGAACTTGCCAGTATGCAGCTAGTGAATGAAAGAGAAAAGATATCTTAATGATTATAAAAGACATGTACATCTTCTCTTCCAGTTTTCACCTGGCAGCCACGAAAGGGCACGTGGAGTGCCTCAGGATCATGGTGACACATGGTGCAGATGTGACAGCCCAAGATGGTGCAGGTATGGCTCTCTGAACCTATACAAGTAGCATGATACACTCAATTTGCTTATGTAGTTATTGATGTGCAGAGTGAAAATACAGATTTGACAACTTTGCTTTTCCCCACACACCCTGTAGTAAAAGCAGTTGTAACACTTGCAGGTTTGGGCATTCTTGCTTTCCTGCACAGAGAATTCAGAATCTAAAGTCCTTAAAAACTTTTGTCCTAATACTATAAATTTCAGCATTTGTAGTGGGCTCCAAATGTAAAATAGTTACTCAATTATTTTAATTGTTATTTTTAAGTGGGGGAAAAAAAAAAGAAGAAAATAATTCTCCTCCCCCACCTCTTTTTATTATTACAGGTTGCATCAAGATCTTCAGTTTTGCTTTCATGTTTATCCAAGCTATTAATCCCATTAACTTTACAGGAGTTGCAGTAAGACATTTCTTCAGGATTATGACACAGTGAAAACAGCTGATACAGGCAAAAACAGAGCTGAGAGCTATTAAGTATGATGTTTCAGTTCTCAAAAGTCCTGTGCTTAATTACTGCTCCACTAGGAGAATGATGGGAGCTGGATTTGAAACTGGCAAACTCTTGTTAATAGATTTCAGTTGTCACATCTGCAGAATCTGTGCCTGGCTTTTTCTCTGGCTAGCTGAGCCACCTGGATGACCTGTCAGCATTCCATCTCCCCAGTAATGATCTGTAATTGCTGGGCTCATGGATTCTGTTTTGCCACTTACTGCAGCCTGAGGGAATCTCTGTCATACGTGGGAATCATTTGCCTGTATAAAGAAGTGTCTCTGATACTGGGAGAAGCATTCATATTTTACATAATGATAAGGGAATATATGTACCTGATGCAGACTATAATTCCGAATTCATGCTTCACCTTGCCTGATGATTTGTTGGCTGCTTGGGTAGTAAGAAGTTGCCTGCCTACTTCCACCTGAGAGTGTCAGCCCAGTACTCTTTAGTGAAATCCTTCTATGTAAAAGTCACATAATTTGCAATGAGTCCTGTCACAAGTGTCTTTGTCTTTACTGAGTACTAAATCCTGGATCCTTCTTTTCTTAGTTGCATGGATAATTTCTTCTTTTGCTGTCTTGTCATCTTCAATTTTTCAGATGCTCTGTAAGATGAAGCTGGAGGAGAGACTTCAGTGTTTCATCATAAATTCATAGTCAGTAAATCGTGGCATTGCATAGCTAAATATGAATTCAGAGGTGCTAAATAAATTAATTAAAATGCAAACCAGTGTAGACCTGTGTTTGATAGGGAATAGGGAATAATGAGGTGCAAACTAAAGGAGGCCTGTGTTTGAGTCTTCTATGTGCACTTCATGGGTGACACAGACTTAATATCGTTGTAGGTGGTGAATTTGGCAGGTTTTGCTCTTGATGCTGGTTACATTTTCATTTCCAAATAGCAAAAATCATGAAGACACCGACAGACATCTCTGTGCAAGGGAGGCTGTGTAATATTGGAAAATTGTTTTCCAAGAAACAAGACATAATGCACAGTCTTGGACTTACACCTTTATGTAGTCTAACAAAACATTTGTGTCATTCTTTATATTAATTAAGACTTCAGGATTATTCTGTTACTTGCCTGAACAACAAGTAGTAAAGACATTCTGCTTGATGTAGGTTTTTACTTTATTTTCTCTACCCTTACTTTTTATGTGTCGTGATTGGAATAAGACAGATAATTCAAGATTTTGCCTTTGTCATGGAAGGTTTTATTCCTGTGCTTTGGCATGACTGAATAATTAATTTGCTTTGCTTTTGTTCATTTAGGGCACAGTGCTTTGCATCTTGCAGCAAAGAACAGCCACCCTGATTGCATTAAGAGGTTACTTCAGGTAAAAGAAAAATCAAATTAATTTTGATTTTTGAAATTTTCATTTAGTTCCATTAGATGTGGACTCATTTTATGCTAATAATCTGCACCACACTTATATACTGTTCTATCTCCTTGGCTTCAAGAGAGGCACATCCAGAGTTTGAACATGAAGAGTTTAAGGACTTTTCAGGCACTGTGAATGGATGATAGGAAACAGTGTATCTTCCCTGAGTGGTCTGCCAATACAGTTTTCCGTGTCTGCTCTGACATAGCTTTCTTGGGTTACATTTAGGTTTTCGCTTCCATTTAACTTCCTGTGTTTTGTCTGTGTGGTTGGATGACGTGGAATTAGGTGGATTAAGAGTTACAGGGGAAAAGGTTTTTCACTTCTGGGGGGATTCTGATAATGTTCCATTGGAATGCTTTCTATCTGTTCACCCTGGAAATATTTTCAAGTGTGAAGAGAGATGAAAACAAAGTAGTTTAGATCCAAAAATAATATGGAAATTATCGAACCTTCAATGAAGTGAGGTAAAGGACAGTGAGGGGTTAGGGAGTTGAGAGAATGGGGAGAGAAAATAAGAAAAATAAAAGTGAAGATGAACAGAAGCGTCTCATTGGGTTGAAGGTGAGTGTTAGTAAGCAAAGATACTGTCCATAGCATCTCCATTTCAGAAATACAGGTGAATTTTCGTGGTGGTGATCAGAGAAACAGAACAGATTTTTCTGGGAGTGATCAGTAAGTCTCAGATAAAATAATGAATACAGACTGAGAATACAGATTAAATAATGATTAGCAACCCCGCTTGAGCACAATGGTGCAGAAAGAGAATGGATCCTATATCCCGACCTCCAGATTGTTTTTCCCTGATTGCCTCAGGGCTCTCCAGCTGTCCTGTGACTGAACTCTGTCAGCGTCTCTGACAACACAGGGTCCAGTTTCAGTGATTCCCACCTCCATATCCCTTGCCAGCTGTCTGCCCTGCTGCTCCGCAGGCGGGAAGGGTTATCCGCAGCCGCCGCAGCCCGTCCCGCTGCCGCGGTCCACGTCGCCATCAGGCCGTCGCTGCTGGCATCGCAGGCAGCGCCGGCAGCTCAGAGCTGACCGTGTTTGCCACCAAGGGTCTGCTCCCCTTCCACTCGCCTGCTGAGACCACAGACTGCTTTTGCTGATGTTTTTCTACTTTTATTTCAATATGCAGGTTTATAAACACATTCCTAAGTGCAAACCTGTTGGTAATATTCTCCAGTAATTCGTGCTCTTAGGATTGTCTTCTATGGACCAAAGTGTGCGTGCAAGGAATGTCTAGATGGTGTTGAACTGAAACAGGCTGAATAACCATTTTACTCAGGCAGAATCATGACATTTTTGTTACAGAATGTAACGGTCTATGTGATACTGTTTTCTAAGATAATCATAGGTGTATTGGATACAGCTCTGCATGTAAAGTCAAAAGTTACAATGTTTGTTTTCTACAATGTGTAATTTTAGGGGCCTGTCTTCTCTTGTCCAACAAAAAGCATTGAAACTTGTGAAGGGTTTAGAGAACCAGTCCTGTGAGGAGCAGCTGAGGGAGCTGGTGGTGTTTAGCCTGGAGAAAAGGAGGCTTAGGGTAGACCATATCACAATGAGAAAAGAGGAAATGGCCTCAAGTTGCACCCAGGGAGCTTTAAGTTGGATATTAGGACAATTTCATCACCTGGAGGGATTTAAGAGATGTGTAGATGTAGGACATGTCTTAGCGATGAACTTGGCAGTACTGGGTTAATAGTTGGATTTGATGATCATGATGGTTATTTCCAACCCAAATGAACCTAAGTTTCTATGATACTCTCTCTTTGTTGTAACTAAAAAAAAAAAATCTTCTGTACCAAAGTGAGCCTTGATAAGGACTTGAATTATTTTTTCATTATTATTTATTGCTTTGGAGTCTAGATTGATCAGTGCGTTGATCTTGTGTAATACAACAAGATATAACTGGATTGTTGGTGCTTATATTTAAAAATGCTAATGAACCCTTATTGCTTTTGACAGTGGGCCCATGGGAACCTCATGAGCTTTAACAAGGCCAAGTGCTGGTGCTGCACCCAGGTCAGGGCAACACCAGCTGCACCTGGTCAGCCCAGAGAGCCAAAGGTGTCCTGGGCTGCATCCAGAGCCCCGTGGGCAGCAGGGCAGGGAGGGGATTCTGCCCCTCTGCTCTGCTCTGCTGAGACCCACATGGAGCACTGCATCCAGCTCTGGGCTCCCAGCACAGGAGGGACACAGACCTGCTGGAGTGAGCCCAGAGCAGGGCCATGAAGGTGATCAGAGTGATGCCTCAAGATGCTACCTAGAACAGAGGCTAGACAGTGTTAAGGGAATAAAGTAGGTATTTATTAAAAGGCCTTAAAGGATACACCTTGGGCAGTACAAGAGCCTGGCTGAGGCTATACCCAAGAAGGACAATGGGTCATGAGTTTTCACACTTTTATAAGTTTTGGTCCATTTACATATAGGGGTTTATTGTCAAATTACAGCTTCAGGTTATGAAGTCCCATCCTCCCAGATTGCTCTCCTCAATTTGCTGCTGTTTTTACTTTTTGAGCCTGAAGCTGCAATGGTGTCCTTGGTTCTTGGGCTGGAAAAGGATTGTTCTGTCCAACTAAACTGTGAAGAGAACTTGCTAACACTTTATATGAAGTTCAGGGTTATATACTAATGCAGTACAGAATCAGGAAAATATGAAAGCAAAAACTTAAGGCATCAAGAGGGATGCCTTAAGACATCCATCCTCTGCTGTGAGGAAAGGTGGAGACTGTGGTGTTCGGCCTGGAGAAGAGAAGGCTCCCAGGAGACCTTAGAGCTGCTTTTCCCTATCTAAAGGGGCCACACAAGAAAATCAGTGAGGGTGTTTTTACATGGGTATGTCGCGATAGGACAAGTGGCAACAGCTTCAAACTGAAGGTAGGTAGGGTTTAGATTTGGTATTAGGAAGAAATTCTTTGCTCTGAGGGTGGTGAGGCACTGGCACAGGTTACCCAGAGAAGCTGTGGATGCCCCATCCCTGGCAGTGTTCAAGGCCAGGTTGGGTGGGGCTTAGAGCAACCTGGCCTAGTGGAACGTGTCCCTGCTCATGGCAGGGAGCTGGAACAAGACAATAACTTTAAGCTTTCTTCTAATCCAAACCATGCCAAGAAATATGAAATAACGTAGGACAAATTGCCTTAGGATGTGGTTGCTTTAGCTTTTGTGCTAATGTTACAAAGAAAAAAAAAAAAACCTGAGGCAAAGGAGAGATTTTATTTACTGATTTATTTATTACTTTTTAAAAAAAATATATTTACTGACTTAAATTATTCTGAAACTATAATATTTTTTAGGGACAGTTCTCTTAACCATGAGGATTTCCTGTGGCTTCAATATAAGTTGGTATGAGGACAGGAAATACTAGACTGGTAGAGAGAGAAGCTGTACCTGCCTTCAGAGTTCTTCTCTGAAGCAGCACATAAATCTTTTTACAAAGATGTTAAGCACTCTGTCTATATAAAACATATGTTTTATTTTCTTTGTATTTCTCTAATTGCTTTTTTTCCGTTCTCTTATTGAATTGTGCAGAGTAAATGCCCAGCCGACAGCACTGACAATTCTGGGAAAACAGCTTTACATTATGCAGGTACCTTCTTGGATGAAAGTTTGTACTATATTGTTGTGCTTGATATTCATAGCTCATCAGCCTAGAATTTGTTTTTTGTACCCCACTGTAATGCTGCAGTATTGCAAGCAGAAGTGTGGGACACAAATTTTGAAACTGGGGTTTAATGGACTTTCACAATTCTCTTGTTTTTTTAAATTTAATTTTATTTTCTTTTAGCTGCATGTGGGTGTCTTCAGGCAGTTCAACTCCTGTGCGAGCACAAATGTCCCATTAACATCAAAGATTTGGTAGGTACCTCTTCTCCTGTTACTTCTCCTGTGTACTGCAGATACTTCAGAGCTTTTATCACGCTCATTCCATGCCCTTACCAGGCTCCATCTTGGGTGCAGTAGTTCAAAGCAAAGCTGTGCTCATACCTTCTGGGATTTCTCTGCTGGAGGAAGTTCCTTTTGCAGCTTGCCATTGCAGGGGTGGGCAAGCACTTCACAATCTGATACCCAAGTGGCAGGATTTGCTGATCGTTGAGACATTGGCACAGGCAGCTAGAATCAATTCTTACATGTTCAAAACATAATTAAAAGTGTTTCCATTGTCCCCAGGAGGCTTTGGAAAAGGCCCACTATGTGGCCAAGGGCTGCAAAATGCTCACAAAGCCCAATCAAAATATGATACACCTGAGGGCAGCAAATATACCTGACATATTCCAAAGGCTCAGAGACACTACATTCACTACTGTGAAATGCCTACAACCAACCAGCTCTGGTTTTCTATCAACTGCCTGATAGAAAACCTAATGACAACAGGAAGGGATCTGTAAAGCACAGGCCAGGCAGGAAGTGATAAAGAGACTCAAACTTGTTTGGTTCTGGCTTTGGTCTATATCTGGTCTTTCTAATAAAAACAAATAATGTCACAGACATCTGATCTAAGATTTCAGCAGATGCCTTTTTAAGGCATAAAAGGTTTGTTCAGTCTTAAGGCTGTAGGAGTATCTTAAAAATATACTGAGCTATATCATGGCCAGGTATAGGAAAGAGAGAGACCAGCCTCAGAGGTGCATGACAAAATGATAAGCAATGGTCAGAATTTGGGTAGTGGGCCTAATTGGGAAATTTCAGTTAGCTACTGTTAAAAAAATAACCTCACCTTGAAAGTGGTCAAACACTGGAACTGGTACCTAGAGCTGCATCTTTACCTTTGGAGATGCTTAAAATGTGACTGGACAAGTCTCTGAGCAACGTGCTGAAACTTGAAGTTTGCCTATCTTTGGATTGAGAAAAAAGTGGGAGAAACCCCAGATACCTCTAAAGGTATCTTCCAACTGTTCTATTCTATGACTTTATTAAATGCTGTGTTTTTGCCTAGTACTTAGTTTAAATTACCATTTTTGTTGTGGAGCTACAGAAAGATACTTTGTTGTTTGAAAATAATTGTGTTTTAGCATTGAGCAAACAGCAAAGGGAGTACAAAAGTAAAAATTGTTCCTACTCCCTGTGTTTTGTATCATCCCCAGGAGACAAGAAAGGAATTATAGCACACTCAGCTATGTTTATGGTACGCAGGAAAAATGTACTAATAGACCTCATTTTTGCTATGTAAAGGTAAAATCTGTGGCTGACTTTAAATCTCAGTGTGTTTTTGTAAGTAGATGGAATACTGTTCATAGTTTCTTTATATGCATTTCTAGGATGGGAACATACCTCTGCTGCTTGCAGTACAAAATGGTCATACAGAAGTCTGCAAATACCTTCTAGATCATGGAGCAGACATCAACACCAGGGATAAAAATGGAAGGTACAGCAGGTTAACATGTTGATTCTTCACCAAAGCTGTCAAATGGAGATTTCCTTTCAAATCCTCAAATCCCGAAATAGTTGATGTTAGGCGAAATAATGCTTTCTGTACTAGACAGCATATCCTGATTGCTGAGAAGGGTTACAGAATGCTGACTGAAGTAAAAGATGAAGCAGAAATGATGTCACTTCCCTTGGGCTACCAGAGCAGTATAGCCCATTTTTAAATGATTCCTATACGAATATGATTGATAGCACTTACCCACATATCACTTTCTAAGTGTCCCAGTTTAAAATGCTGCTCTCTTCTTGGAATGATACTTCCAACTTAAATCCTTAAAACTGCTACTTGTGAGCAAAATCTGTGGAGGGTTGCTTTTCTGCCATAATGCCCACAGCAGCAAGAAAAAAATACTGTAAATCTCTATAGTGGAGATGCTGTTTTTTTAGAAGGTGCCAATTAGAGATTTTTCTGCATTAAGGGATAGTGCATGTATCAGAAAACTTTTTAAAAAGCGACATCCTTGTAGTGAAAAATGCACTTGTTCTGATGATACTGACAAAGATCAAGAGTCTTAGAAAATTATGGACTGTTTTATAAACAGCTGGTTAAACTGTGGAGGTAAAGTAGGATACTGAGAAGACTTGGCACTTACACTTCATAGTAATTTTGATTATTCTGTGTGATACAATGCTGATTCTGTTCTCTGGCAGCACCTGTGAATATAAAACTGGGCCCTAACTTGTTTTTTATCAGTCAAAGTTCATTAGAGCGCTCTTTGTTTCCAGTTGTCTGAAGAAAACCCCCTTGTTTTCTGTCAGTTTTCATGGCCTCAGTGGCGCTTTGAGCCTGAGGTGCTGCACATTCTGGAGCCTCTGCCTCCCCCTCACTCTCCTCGTGTTTAATCAGCAGACAGTGTTAAGACTTTCTGCTTGAATTGGATGGAGTTTCTGTCATAGATAGGACTCCCATTTTTGTGGTTTTTTTAAGATAGTACTGTGTATAGAAGCAACAAAACATTTTAACATGGAATGTGCTGGTTTACTTCTTGCTTTAATTGTGGTGAGGGAAGTGACTAGTCCTGCATCTCATGTTCACAGAAGCAGTTAAGATTTTACTGATACAGGAGAAACCTCATTGGGAGAAGAGAGGGATAACCTTCAAAAATGGCATCTCCAGATTCCTATCATGTCCAGACTAAGTGAATTATTTCGGTAATCTAAAACCATCCTTGTGACTCTGGAGGTGTTATCCAAGCTATCACTCACCACTACTTTTAGCACAGCACTGCAACAGCATCACTTTTCCAAGTGACTCACCCATTACACGGACTATGTTTAATTCATTAGTGAAACTGTTGTCTTAATAGTTAGCAAATGTTATCACTGTAGTAACTTTTCAGCATCATATCTGCACTGAGGAATGTGTTTGGCAGTAAACTTGGCCAGCCTATTAGACATGTTTTCATACTGAGAAAGGACAACTATGCCTGAGCAGGAAGGCACTATTACAGCATGCTTGAAAGGTGAGGTTTTCTGTGTGTTCGTAATTATTCTGTATGTCTCTTATGACCTCTTTGAATAATTGAGAAAAGCAGATATGACCTATTAGGAAAAGACTCCTTCTGTATGCTATGCTTATTCTAGGAGCTGTCTCTGTGCAGCTGCCCTGTGTTGGAAAGGGAATTGTTTGCTCTCATGAACTTTTTTTTTTTTAGGCTGACAGTAGCACAGGGTTTGAGGTCAAACTCATCTCTTGAACTCACTGAAGATCTTTTATATTTGTTTGTCTTTTTGGTTGAAATCTGTTTGTCTGTTTTGTCTCGAACACAACATGTGAAGGAGAGCAGGAATGAAATAAAGGTTTTCGTGTTGTACCACCACTGTAATGAGAGTGTAGCAGTGAGGTTTGTTAGTCTGACTTTATCCTGCACCCATTTCTACCTACGATTCTCCTCTCAGCCTCAGGAAGCCATTTTTAGAAATGTTTGCAGACCTGTATTTGCAGCTGGAGTGTATGAGGAAGAGGAGGAAGAGCTGGCAAGTGTTTGTTTGTAAGGAGAAAGAGCAGTTACATTTATGTACCAATAAACATGTTGATGGAATCTTGGACTTTATTGCACAATAACAGTCACAAAAAAAAATGAGCTGCTAAAGAAAATGCCCTTGACACTTTCTGTTTGTGTTTTGGTTTTTTTCTTTTTTCTCTTGTTCAGAACTGCCTTGATTCTGGCTTGTGAAGCTAGTAGCCTTAACATGGTGGAAGCTTTCCTTAGAAGAGGTGCAGATGTGAGTTTAGTAGATGTCTTTGGACAGAATGCCCTGCATTATGCCAAGCTCTCTGAGAATACAGGGATCCAGAATCTCCTCTCATCAAAGATATCGCAGGACGTGGGTATGTGCAAGAGGTTGACCTGCAGTTTGTCACTTCTTGAACAGGCTACATGTGTGTTTAGCACTGAACAAATTTAATTCAAAGTGTAGCGGGAAATGTCGCAGAAGCCATTTTCAAGATTATCTGAGACTTCCCAAAAACTCTTTCCATAGATGGTAATATTTAGCATGGGATAAAACCCTGAGCAGGCCAAAAAGAGATGTTTTGGAGAAAGACAAGTTGATGTAGCAGCATCGTGAAATTTTGCATACAATTTGGAATGGGTTCTCTTTTATATGTGGAACCCCTCAGTAGAGGGGTTGGAGAAGGAACTAAAGCAGCCAGAGCATTTTATGATCAAACTACAATGGATTTCTAAAGTAGGAAGCTTAATGCATAAGAATGGTGCAACACTATAATAGAATAAGATTTGTCATGATTCTTCAGATTTTTAGTCAAAATGAGACCAGACAGTAGCAGAGAAAGAATGCGATTGAAATGTAGTTTGCAAATTGTATTTTTCAGGCTTCAGACAGTAATTCAAAAACCAAATCATTTATCTATGGTATGGGAAGCAGAGCAGAGAGGTGGGTTAAGAATGGCAAATAACTATTCCTTTAATAACTTTTCTTTATTCCTCTTCTTTTCTGTTCCACAGAGGCAAAGTCTCCAACAAAAGCGAAGCAGGTATTTGTCCTTTTGGTTTTGAAAATACTCTGACTCTCTAGACTTGTAACATAACAAAAAACAGTAACGGAAGCACTAGTAAGTGTCATTGTGAGATGGGTTGCCATGACTACTGTGTAATGTAAAAGGTTTTTCTTGCTTAGGTAAGAAATGTGTTTCAGGAGCTTACTACTTTTAGACTTGGCTTCTCTGTGTAACAGCAGCCAGCACCCTTGGTGAGGGGAGGAAAGGAGGGCGAGTGCGTATGTGCATGTGTGCTGAGATGATTCCTGCTTTCTTCATGTGTAGTGCAGGAGCTTGGCTCTTTAAATGGCAGAAAAGAGGATCTAGAAAAATTCTCTCTTTCTAAAAAATAAAATTGAAGGTCATCCCTGGTTGCTGGAGGCTCCTTCCTGTGAGAATCATGGCAGATTTAGGCAATTAAATTAGTTTCTTACATTTTTTATTTAGTGTCATATCTTGGAGTGCAGGTAGACCTTGTAGACCTGCTGGTGGCTGGGAAGTAGACAAGGGTGCAGTGCATTGGTTCACTCCTTCTCTGAGTGCAGAGGTGGGTTTTTTGGGGCACTCAGGCAGAAGCTGGTGGAGAGGAAACATGGTAGCTGTGAAGAATGGCATGACTGGGTTGTGTGTGAATGGAAGTGTTACAAGGTCACTGGTGCTAAACCTATTGTCAGCTTCTGCTTTTTCACTAAATCTTGTTTGTTTTCACTGAAGCATGGTTTACAAGGGAGCAGATTCTTATTGTCAGGCATGTTTAATATCTTTGTGTTAGTAGAGATGTGGTCTTTACACAGGGGAAAAAAGACACTGCATGAGCTGCTAAAGTTGATATTAATGTGGGATTTGTTTTTTTATTTATTTTTTTTATAAAACAACTTGCTCAGACTTTACTAACCAAACTAACAAACCTACCTTTTCTGGCTGGTGAAACTTTCAGCATGATCAAGGCTCTAAATTAAGTTCAGAAAGAAGTGGAACTCCAAAAAAACGCAAAGCCCCACCTCCTCCTATCAGTCCTATTCAGGTAAAGAAAAGACCAATTTTGAGATGCTTTTAGGGGATATAAAGCATTTTGAACATTATTAGAATTATATGGGCAGGATTTTCTCTGTCACTGTTATTTTATATGCCTGTCTTACCATGAGTGCTTTTCCTGACATTAGGATGACACCATGAAAGCATGTGTTGCTTAGATTAACTAAGCAAAATTGCTTAAAATACAGCATGGTCTAAGATACAACTGTACAAATTTTACTGTACAATTGCTTCTTCCAACTAAAGTTGACGTTGTCCTTTTTTGCTGATTGCAATACGTAAATAATAAGTTCTTTATATTTTAGTTATACATATATATGGATACATATCATTATGGGCATATATGCATATCAAAATGAAATACTTAACTGCATTTTGATACTATATAAGTCTATTTAATAGTTAGGTTTAATCTTAAACCAGAAAGAAACCTATGTAACAGCTACACTCCTTATATAATACTGATTCAGAAGGGCACTAAATAATTAGGTCTGTTCTCTGAAAGTAATCTCGAATTGTGACTTCTGTTAGTGCAGGTGAAAGTACTCTTTAATGCATGTGTATACATATATATGTGTATATATATGTTGATGTGTGTGTGTGTGTATAGATATAGATATATACATATACACACACACACACACATATATATATATGGGCACATGTTACATGTAGCTCTATGTGCATGTACATATACAAACCTATTTATATAAAATTTTTACAGGTTAATGATTTGTCCTCTCCCCACTCATCAACTTCAACTCCCATGACTGGAAAAGGGCAGTCTTTCTTTGCTGATCAAGTTTGCAAGGTATCAGTGTTCCATTCTTCTGAGCTTAGGGAAGGGAAGTACAGGATCTGTTTTGCTTGGTGTTCTATTTTGATGACTGAAGAGTCTCCTGTGACTTAATTAGCTGAATTTTAGGAACAAAAATGAATCCAAATCTTTTTCAATGCAATTCATAAAACAAGTATAAAGATTACTTTAATGTGTAACAAATTTGTACATATAAATAGTCATAGGTGAGTTAGTGTTTAGGAGTACAGTTATGAAAGTATTAATATTCCAAGAGTTCAATTTCTAATATCAGCAAAGTGCATGGAATTGGGCAGTGCAAAAAGAGACCATTTTACCAGAAGATGTCAATGTGAAAGGGTTGAGTATGTTCTATCTGATCTTTACCTTGTGTTGCTGAAGATTTATTAAAATACATGTCAGTATATTGCTATTACTTATCACAGGGTTTGCAGTCTTCCAAACTACTTACAAGATAGTTGCCTGTATTTCATTAGTATTTAATGGGAATTGGGCAATGGAACTTGAATGGCTTTAGCCCACTTTGAAATACTGGACACCTGCTACAATTAAACAAGACCTCAGAAAGAAAAGACACCCACTTGGACAGGCTTTATCCAGCAGAATCTATACTTCATAGATTCTACAGTTCTTTTTGCTGAACTGTCCAGCTTTACATCTGCTTTCTGTGAAAATTCTTCCTTTTGATGTCTTAGCAGGAAGAATTCAGCTCCTTGCACAGGGATAATAAAGACAGACTGAGTGACAGCCCAACAGGTATACAATTAATCCTTTTCTCATTAGGTGTTTTAGGTGGCATGAAATGCTGAAAGCCTCTGTACCTTTCCGCTTAGAACATGAGACACACTAAGTATTGAGCGTGATGTTTTGTAATTCCACAAGCAGCTCCCCACCAAAACATCCTGCTTCTATTGCATTAACTTAAAACATTCTTTGGGAGTTTGTAGGAACAGTTTGCTTGCTCACTGCTTGTAGTGGTCATGGGAACAAACGTGTTTAAATGTTGGAATAACTAACTAACTAGCATTTCAGCTTTTTGAAAGCTTTTGAATCTTTTTTTTTCTCCTAAGGTGCTGATAGCTTATTGGATGTGAGTTCTGAAGCTGACCAGCAAGATCTACTTCTGTTGATGCAAGCAAAAATTGCCTCTCTGACATTGCACAATAAGGAGCTGCAGGACAAATTACAGGTGGCATATTTTTGTGCTGTTCTGGTGCTCTCTTAATCTGCTAGGCAGAACAAAGAGCTGCTTACTGTTTTAAAGAGTTGTACTGTGAAGATCTTTTAATGAGCTTGCTGGTAAGATCATGGAAACACTCTGCCCCAAAGGATTAAATCAGTGTTTTGATCTTCTCACTTTTCCCATAAATTACTGAATAACTTTGTTTATTATTATAACCACATTCTAAAATACGTTGTTAACAGTTGCACTAGCAGAATTTTAATTTGCATAGCTTTGATTATTAGCTTATGGAGTTCAGCCCAGACTTTCAGAGGAGCTTGGCACTTACTGCCTTCTCTCACTGTAGATGACTAAATGGGAGCAGCTGTTTTGAACTTTTCTAGAACTTTCTTCGATGGCTCTTAAATCATCTGTCTCTATAGGATGTGGCAACACTTCCTTGCTTACTCTATTCTAAAAAAATAGAATCATGTACTTGTTTTTATTGTGCAATTGTTGGTGGGTTTTCTTGGACAGGAAAGAACACCTAAAGAAGGGGATTCAACTGTAGAATCTTATTCAACCCAAACACAGTTTGAACAAACAGCAGGGAGACAAAATGAGTTCTTGGTGCAGGAGCTGAAGCCTACATTAAATGCCACTCAAATCCAAGAAAAGTTGACAAGCCCCAGAGAAGTAAAAATGAAGTACCTCCAGGAAGACTTAAAGGACGTGCAGAGGAAATTAGAGAATTCTGAAGCCAAAAGAAAGTATGTGGAAACTCAAGTCCAGTCTAGAGTCCCAGAAACAGATCATTTAAATAGCCCAGACATTTCAGAAAATGGTTCTGATCTTAATTTGAAGTTCCAAGAAACTCCAAACAGGCATGCAGAAGCTGTGCAAGAGGTTCTGAATGTGCAAAGGCAAAAGAAGCCAGGTCTTGTTTCCTCTGAAAGTGAAGAAACCAGTTCTGACCTGAATATGTTGAAGATTACATATGGAGAAGTTGAAGCACTTAAGCAAGAATTGAAGAAAGCATTGGAGGAAAGTGAAAGACAAAAAGAAAAAGTGAGAGAGCTACAGAAAAAGTTTGAAGACAGAGAGCAGAATGTGGCAGGCAAATTGTCTGTGGAAGAGTGTGAGGAAATGAAGAATTCGTATTGTTCAGTTATTGATAACATTAATCAAGAGAAAGCATTGCTGATTGAGAGGTACAAGGAAGGGCAAGAGGAAATTAAAAGGCTACAGGACAAGCTGGCAAATCAGATGCAGTTGGAATCTAATGCTGAAGCTGGTGAAAGGAAAGATGTGATGCACAGAACGATAGATGAGCTCAACAGGCAACTTAGTGAATTGTCTGAGCTGTACAAAGAAGCACAAACAGAGCTTGAAGACTATAGGAAGAAAAAAACTCTAGATGATATAGCTTCAGACTACATTCCTAGAGATGAACATGAGAAACTGATGGAGGTAACAAATTCTTTGAAATGCAAAGCAGAAAATGAGTTATCAGAAATGAAATCCCAGTACACAAAAGTATTAGATGAAGCAGAAGAACTCAAGCAACTTTTAGACACTCAGAAACAAAACTCTTTGCCAATTACTGAACACCGTCAGGTAATCAATGCACTCAGAAGTACCATAAAGGAGATGGAGGAAGAAATAAATGAGCTGAAACGACTGCTTAGCAACAAGGAAAGCGAATTAAGAAACTTGGAAAAGGCTTTACTGGAAGAAAAAGCTGCAATTAATGAAGCCATGGTACCCAAGGCCACATATGAAAAGCTCCAGTCCTCACTAGAGGGTGAAGTTGGTGCTTTGTCATCCAAGCTGAAGGATGTAATCAGAGAGAAGGAAAATATATCCTTAGATGCCGTGAAACTGAGAAATGAAATTTTGCACTTGAAAGAAGCAAAAGAAGGTATGCATACTCTGCTTGAAGCAAAGGAGCGGGAGGTGACTGATCTTCAGCACAAGTACCACCAAGTTCAAGAAGCTCTTATTGAAATGAAAAACTCCTCAAAACTAGAAGAAGATAAAGACAAAAAGGTCAGTGACTCAGTACAGTGAAGGGGTAATGTGAGGTCAGAGTGCAAAATGTGTTGGCTGGTGCACGAGTGACCTAACAGACAGTGTTGGTTCAAGTAACTTCTGAGTGCATTTGCCCCTCTGAAAACCCAGGTATCCAAGGCAAAGGAGTTTTCTGTATGTTAGGCTTTGCAGTTGGTTTCCCTCCCCTGTGGAGGTACACATGATCTTTCAATTTACCTCTTTTTAAGTTCTGTTTAGGTTGAATTCACACTATTCAGGCAGTTGAAGTCAAAGAAGTGAGATTTACAGCAGGAAGATATTCCAGAGGAGACAAAAAACCAAAATATCAGGAAGGAGCAAAAATTCACTTTGGGATATTACTATGTCATCTCAACTATAGCATGATTTGACTAATTTTCCTCTGCAGCTACCATCTCTGTCAGTACAAATTCTTTTATAAAGAGCTATGCATTTTGGTGGCTGTGAATAGCTGGCCTGTGTTTGGTTCAGCAGCACAATCTGTGAAGGTGGTAATTGCAGCCCTTCTTGTTAAAAGTTGCTGATGTTCAGAACAAGGAGTGCAGTTTGAATAGACTGGACTAGGATGGGGAATAGAGGTGAACTCTAACCCTTTGCTTACATGACATCTGTTTGTCCATAGAGTTTATTTACAATTTGGTTTTCCCCACTTCTTAAATTTAAGTCACAAATAACTCAAAGATAAGACACACAGGAATAGAGTCTTTTAATGAAACCCTGTGTTTTGCCTCCCTAGATCAATGAAATGTCCAAGGAAATTAGCAAATTGAAAGAAGCATTGAACAGCCTTTCTCAGCTCTCCTACTCAACCAGTGCCCCCAAAAGACAAAGCCAGCAGCTGGAGGTGTTACAGCAACAAGTGAAGCAGTTGCAAAACCAACTGACTGTAAGTGTGATAATTTGTAAACCTAACATTAGTCCCAGTTCTCCGAAGAAACATGTACTATTCTTATTTAAAATAGAGTACAGTCAGTGAGTACATGGAAAAGAATCTTCATCAAAAAAATCTGACATTTCTGTTTCTCTGAAACATGTAGGAATTTGCAAGTCATGAATAGCACTTTAGAAAGAGCATAACTAAAGAAAGCTGGTTTTCCAAATATTTTTCTCAGACCAGTTGAGAAACAGATTTCTTGTTGTAAAATGGAGTGACCAAACCTGCTGCTCAAACCTTAATTTTTGGAAAAGTATGATCAGTGTGCAGAGGATTTTCAAGAACATTCCTCAGCTGAAGTTGTTTTGGGTTTTTAAGCTTTTTGGAAGAAAGCATGAGCTTTCAAGTCAAGCAAATGCATCTTTTTAAGAGGAGCATAGTTTAGTCTCTGAAATTCTGAATGCCTTACAATTTTTTTTTTTTTTATTTTGTTGTTTGTGCATGAAAGGTCCAGTCTTCTAAGCTGGGTTGAGTCATAATTGATATTTCCTAGAGCTTTCCTGCCCAAAGGAGCGCTTTATCCACTGTTGAGGATGAAAAGAAAGTATTGTCCACTGGAGGTCTTTGTTGAGGGCTCTTGGAGTGCCTCTGAAAGGAGAATTCAGACTGACATGCTAAGTTTTGTCTGCTTCCTACCTTTCCCAGCAGAAAGAAAGAAGGTTCAGTATGCCAGAAAAATTCCCTTGCAGGCAAGAGAAATAGCAGGCAGAGCATCCTGTCAGTGTGAAGGCCAGACTTTCTTATCCCAGTCCTCCATGTCTGAAAGGACCCTTCATCTGCCTCTAATTAAAATCAGCAAAGTAGTGCAAAGTGCCAAGGTATGCAGCACATTGGGAAAGCAGGTAGCATTTAGAACAGGACAGAAACGCTCTTTGCTTCTTGTAGGTTAGCTTTCCTAACAGCTTCATGTATCTTTGGAAAGGTGGCTTCTGAGCTGTGGCACTCTGTGGTCCTTGAAAAGGGTTGAGTGGCTTTCAGGGTCTTACAGGGTAATACCTTTGTGAGCACCTCCTTTCACCTGGGAAGGCATCAGCTCTAACAGAGGGGTTGATGCCTTTTTTGGGCTCACCTGAAAACAGAGGCCAGACAGAATGAAGAGAATAAAAGCAGATATATTTAATGAAGGGCCTTCAGGTATGTTAGGGGCAGACAAAGCCTCCCCAAAGGGACTACACCCAAGATGGACAATGGTCACAAGTTTTTCAGAAATTTAAGTTTGGTCAATTTACATGCCAGGGATTAATCCTCCAATTACAGCTTCAGATAATGAAGTCATATACCCCCAGCTTTCTCCCCCCTCAATTCACCTTTGTTTATACTTTTCAGGGCCTGAGACAGAAAGGTGTCCTTGAGTTACAGGCCTTGAGGGATTGTTTTGTCTGAATAAGACAGGAGAACAGTAGCTGACAGGCTATGGAGTTTTAGAGTTATACCCTAAAGCAGTACAGGATTTGAAAAATATAAAAGCTAAAATCCTAAGACATCTGGGCCTCTGCCTTCCAGGGAGGAGCTGAGTTGCAGTTGAGAGTTGATTAGTCAGAGTACTGTTGGCTTTCCTCAGTTTTGGTTGCTGATAAGCTTGTAAATAGAGTATGTGCTCATTCCACACCTTTGTAGCTCAGCACTTCTTAAAACTGATGATATCAGCTCTTTTACTGGGGTAGGTAGAACTACAGCATTTTCCTGGACATGCTTCCAAGCAAATTTAGAGTGCCTGGTGACACAACACTGTCTGAACTGTTTTTCAATGCATTGCATAAGACTATGGTTTGAATTTTCTCCAGTCAGAATCTGGTTGGGGAGTTCTCAGTTCAATAGTTCTGAATGCTCTGTGCCTTTCTGCTTAACTGTTTTCTAGGAAACAAAGAAACAACACCAGGAAATTGTCTCAGTTTACAGGATGCACCTTCTCTATGCTGTGCAGGTATGCATGTTGTCAGCCATTCAGTGTTAGTATTTTAACTGAAGATGATTCTTCTGCAGCTCTAGTGAGAATTTTGCATGTTTTCACTAAGACATCCCTCCCATAAGGTATGACAGTTCAAGAACCAATTTAACACTGCTTCCACTTGGAAAATAGATCTAATTACTATATCTGAAAAATAGTTTGTCAATATTCTTAAAGACTAGCGCTGCATGAATTCAATCATCTTTTTTTTCTCTCTCCCTTTGTCTAGGGTCAAATGGATGAAGATGTCCAGAAAGTGCTTAAACAAATTTTATCAATGTGTAAAAGCCAATCACAGAAAAAGTAAACAAAAAAGCCAAGGAAAACTCCCTATTTTTATTAATCCTGTTACGGTTGTTTTATCTAGATTTGCCTTAACATAAGATTTCAAATTGGTGATTTGCTGCTTTTGTGTTATTGTGCTGTTTGTGAGGGGGATATATTTGTGTGTCTGTACCACTTCCACGTGCATTTCCATGTGCAGTAGCTAAACACATGCCTGCTTTTCATACCCAAAATGCAAGTATGTTCTTCAGACTTTTTACATAGGCCACTCCATGTCATGTTTACCCTGTGAGTACTCTTCCAGCTTCCTCCAACAGCAGCAGGTTAACCTGGAGGAAAGCACTGGTGTTGCCTGGGTAAAGGCGAAATTCTCTGTGAGGTCTTCTGTACTGATTATAAGCTGCATCTCATTACTGGGTGTGTTTGATGCTGCAGCACTCAGATTGCTGACATTTTGCCATACGCAGTCTTTGGCAGAGCAGAAGTGAACCTTGCAGCAGCGAGCAGGAGTAGATATTTACGCTGAGCCAGAACGTTGAACAGCTACACTTCCTGGTGTAATATTATTTAAGATTAACACACTAAAACGTAGCTGCCCCAATTCACCCAATGCACTGAGTACACAAAACCCACACCATATTGCAGAGTTTCCTTAACTACCTGGTAGTGGAATGGAATTATTTCAAATGGTAAAAGCATTAGTTTATTGAAGTTATGTACAGAAACAACTGTTTCTATAAACAGCCCTTTATGATAGGTTTAGCTGTCTATGCAAGCGTTGTCCATGAAGCTCAGGAACAAAACCAGGTCATATACTTTTAGACAAGGGATTCTAGTGAACACAGGATGTTTACAGTGAATGTCAATGCCTCATACTTCCTAACCTCACTTTTGTAAAGATCTTCTCTTCGGTATATTTTTACTGGCCCTTTAATGAATTTTTTTGTAACTAAACCATTTTTTCTACATAATATTTGCATTAAGCTTATTAACAAATATTTTTAGGTAATTGTGTCTTAGAGAGTTTCTTTTTATACCCCCAAGTATTCAGTAATAGTGAAGCATAGTGAAGTGTTTTCAGTTTGTAAGAAATTTGTACGGAATAATAGACCAGTCTGTCAGTGTGGTCCAGAGCAGTGAAGTGTAAAATTCAGCCTGCTGTTCCAAAAAAATTTAGAAACAATAGGTAGACAACAGCAGCAGGTGTCAAAAAATTCTGTATGTTGTTTCTAGAGGCTTGGGGCATCAATAAAGCCTTTATCAGCACTTCTACATTTAAAGTCAAATAGAAATGCCTGATGTGGAATAGAATGAAACTATGGAAAAATGTTTTAAGCACACACTGCACTTGAGGGTACAACCATTTTAACAAGCTTGCGGCTTCAATATGGTATTGTGTTTTTTTTTATTCTATGGGGATATGTCTCTATTAATAGAGAAATCTTTCAGAGCTATATAATCTATGAAGTTCATATAGAGTCATAATATGACAGGAGTCAGCAGTGCCTCAGGCTGACTGGACTCATAGTGCACTTATATCAGGTAATTCCTAACTCTGGCAAAGCTAAATGGATTTTAAAAGCAAAAAGAAAAACACCACCTTTGCATCAGTTAGACCTTGGTGTTACTTTTCTTGAGTGGTTTAACTAATGCCGTCTAATTTTGAACAGTATTTTATAGTTAAACAGCTTTGAAAATGCTCCAAAGAAATGTGAAAAAAAATTTTGCTGCATCACTTCAAAAAGAACAAAATTTTAAGCATGCTAATGCTGCAAGTATAAAACTTGATGAACCATTTTGTAGGTTGCCTGATGGATTTAGTCTTCTACTTTGGTTTGGTTTGTATATTTATTACAATTATCTTTGTGGACTATTGGAAATTATATACTACAGCATAACAAGTTTCTTTATATGTAATTTACAAGAAGTTTCCTCATGCAGCAAATAAACTATTTCCAATTTTTTTTTTCATTTTTTGTCTTCATTTACTTTTTGTATTGAGGGAAATCTCACTACACTGTTCTCACATAGTACAGATGCGTTCTATATCTCCTGTTTAAATGGATGCCACAAGAATTAGGTTTTCCTCCCTGAAATTGCATCTTCATTATTAACTGTCTTGATCAGTTGTGTGGAATAAATCCAGTCCAAACCCCATGCAGTGAGTTTTGCAGATGATGCCTTCTATCTCATTGATAAGTTCGTAGCCATTTCTGACACGGACATCCTGCTAGAGGTAATACATGTTTCCCATTTGCCACTGGATTTATTCCAGCAAAGTTTAAAATACCTTAGAGCTGTGCACAGATCAGTGATGTCCCACAGTTCTGCAAAACTGGTGGTTCTCTGTCCCTTAGCACTTCACACACAGAACTACAATGGGAATATATGTAAGTGTATATGCATATGGATATATGGATATGTCTGCTTTTTAAACTTAGTTACACAGTCAGCCCCATTGCCTTTTATCATCTCTTCTCAGTTTTATTTGAGAAACTGCTCTATCAGTGAATGATTTGCTAGCATCTTCTTGCCTGAAAGAATTGCATCTCTTGTGATCACATCCCAGGGCTCTTTAGCCTCTCATGGCAAAATCTGTAAGCTGCCCAGCACTGGGTTTCCTTTGAAGATGGACAAGCTGACATGCAGAGTCTGGGCCTGTGGGGTAGATCTGCCTAAGCTGCTACTCTGAAACATCTACATCTGTTTCTGGCCTCCTGCATGGTCAGTTTTAACAGCATGGGCAGCATTTTTATAGCAAATTCCTTTTCCTCTCTCCACTAAATGTATGAGTACTTCTCTTGCCAAATATATGTAAATATGAGTACATATGCCAATATGAGTACTTATCTTGCCAATAAACTTCTCTTGCCAAACTCGCTCACGGCAGTTTGCACGCAACAGATATAATTTGGTCAGAGAGCTTAAGCATACTGGCTCTTCTCATCCACCCTGTGTCCTGTCACAGTAGGGAGTGGTGACAAATGATGATAGCAGGCTTCAGGTGGAATTTGGGAGGAGACAACATCTGAGATCTGCATTAAGATCAGCTCTTCTTTTGCTTATTTTTTTTTTCTTTTTGTCCCTTTCTCTTGCTGTATAAACTAAGGGCAAGTTCCTGTGAGCAGGTGTTGCCCTGGTTATTTGTCATCTGGCTCTCAGAGGGCCCTTCTTTTGCCAACCCAAATGGACATGTGAAGATGGTGGAGGGTGAAAATGCAGAAGGTTTCAGCGCAATCAGAGGAGAACTTTTTGCAGTGTGCCTTGTGTCCTTGCATGTCCCTTTGGCTGCAGCAGCACATAGTGGCAATAACCAACACGTGAGTACAGGGGTCTTTATCCTCTGAGACAAGTCTGCGTTCCTGGGCATGTTGCATAGCAGACCTCCTGCTGGAGCCTCGTGGGTAGAGGCACAGGTAGAGAGCCAGTCTTGCCCGTGCTGGCTGAGCAGGGGGCTCAGGGATGGCAGAATGGCCTGCTGATTGCCTTCCCACCTCTCCTCAGGTCAGCTCCGTGGCAATGTGATGCGCTGCATGTCAGCATAATTCAGGAAAAGCCCAGGGAAGACCACACTGCTCTGTGTTGCAGCAAACCACACACAGGGCCCCAGGAGAAGCAACCAAAAAAGGGCCAGTGGAGAAGCTGGAAAGAAATCCCTTGGCAGATGCCATTTCACTATATGGAACTGTTAAAGCCCACTTCATATTCTGTGAGTTTGCCTGAGAGTAGCTGGCTGGGGGGAAAGAGGTAGGTGGCGTGTGATTTCAGTGCTGGGTGCTTCAGAGCTACATAAATTATTGCTGCCATACGTATATTGTGTTTAGACCACAAATCTGCTCTCTGGAGGGGTCTGGCAGAGTGGGGTACCAGCCTAGAGTGTGCAGGAGCGGGGAGGGTAAGCCAAGAGGCTGGAGTACCACATGGGACATGGGAGGAGAACTGGCTCATGGCTCTAGAACAGGGGGTTCATGTGCCCTTTGCCTGTCTGACCTTCCCCAGGGAGGCTCTTGCTTGGGTCAGCCCCACCAAAGCATCCTGGGGCTTTCTTCATGCCAGTGCCAGCCCTCATCTGAGCAAGAGGCAGACACAGAAGGCAGAGGCAATCTGCTCTCAAATGTGGCAGAGACCCAAATGCTGCAGGGAAGAATTGCTGTCTCAGGTGGCATGGTCAGGCCTCCCAGTGCAGGGCAGGTCCTGGAGCAGAGGCAGCCTCCCTTGGCTTTGGCTGTCTGGGGGTCAGGGCCTCAGTCTGCTGCTCAGGACCCAGTCTCCAGAGCAGCTGTGCCTGTTGAGGAGCTGTGTGGAAAAGCTCTGGGGGAGTTAAGTGTGGAGGTTTCAGAGTAGCATAGGCACATATTCTGCAGGCACAGCTGTAAAATAGCAAGCTTTTTCAAGCAAATAGAAATTGGTGCAAGACTTTTAGGACAGTTCAGTGATCTAAATGATCTATTAACTGTGGGTTTGGTCTACCACAGAATACTAGAAGTACTGAATTTAGTGTCAAAGTACAGTACAAGAGTTTGAGTACCTTGAAACCTTCGTCTATAACACTTCTTGGTTCTGCAGCCACGGGTCACTGTGCGTGCTCATGGGTGCTCACAAATTCTCAGCAGAGCATTTCATAGAATTGAAGTTTCAAATGCTTTTCTTCATCCCTGCCTCTTTCTCTGTTTAGATCCTTCACGATCCTTTTGAACATAAGTAACAGAGACACTAAGCACAGACTAGAACCATACTTTGTTTTGGTTTTATATCTGTGGTGTTCTCAGGGCAGTAACAAATTCATTCTCCTCAACAGTCATTTCCTTAAAACCCCTGTCTTAGAATTAGTGGTAAATTGCAGCTGAATAAAAATCAGTGATTTAGTAAGTGTCTACTAATTTGAGGAAGCCTGAGTTAAAATTTTTGTAACTACAGAACAGATCTACCAGCCAAGTAGATCTGCTGCTGCTGGCAAGAAAGCCATGTGCTTTGCCCAGCAACTGTTAGTTAGATTCCCCAGGCTTCACTACTGTGTGACAAAAAGTCTTCCTGGAGAAATGACAGCCTCTGTCACATTAGACATGATGGTGGCAGCCTGCATGGACTGTCACTAACATGACTCCTCTGATGACCATTTTTTGCCTTTGCACAAGCAGCAAAGGTTTGTGCTTTTAGCCTTGCTGGTACCAGTCCCCAAACTTGTGGGTGGCTTCAGGAGGGTCTGTTTTGTGGTACCACCCGTAGTTCCTGGGGCATTTTATGGCAATGCATTTGTAGGTATTTACAAACCTTTGGCTGCCCTGACAGACTCTTAATTGATGAGTTTAATACAGGTATTTATGCGATCATTGGGCTTTCAGTCTATTATTTTAAAAGCCTGCTCACATGCTGATCTGTCCAGATTCACGGTGTTGGCCCTCTCTGTACATTTTCCAACAGCCTGAAATGCTCAGACAGTTGGTAATGGGGCCTCCTACCAGCAGCTGGAGATTGGAAACAGGCACATCTCAGTGACATCATCTCCTGCAAGGAGCTCAGGGCTGGAGCCTGTCTCCCCCTTTCCCACGGGTGTCCGTCTGCTCCTGTCTGCCTGGCTGGGCCCTGCACGCTCACGGTGTGCTGGTGTTAACCCTGCCCCGGGGGGATGCTGCAGCTGGTACCCTGCACCCAGTGACCCTCAGGAGACGGGCACTGCCTGCATCAAAACACCAGTGTGGGAAGCTGCTGCTCTGCTGTCGCTTTTCCCTTCGGGATTAGCCGAAGTGCTTCTTAGTGATGGCTGGGCTCGGGCCCACAGCACTCTTCCTGCACTCCCTGTCATACAGCAGCAACAGTCCCCACCTGCTGCACATTCAGAAGCCCTGTCCAAAAATGCTTGGATGCATTTGCTTCTCTGTACACACTTTACTGCCCACCAGGAGTCATCCCCCAAAGATTCTCGGGAGCAAGGGGGCTGCTGGATTAAACTGCATTTTCCAGACAAAAAGAAAAAAACTCAACACATTCCTGAGAAAGAAACCTGGCATTCCTTCCCCTTGGAGCCTCCCTCACAGCTGGAAAACTGTGGAGAGTGACAACTCCAAGCACAAAGGTCTGCACTGCCCCATTCCTAGAATTAGGTTGTCTGGATTCTTGCTGTTCAAATTGCAGCTACCAAAAAAGCAGTCCTGCGTTCAGCAATTGGTGGGGCCACAGCTGGGTGTGAGCACAGCTGGACAGATGTTGCAGAGCCGGCGCACACATACCTGAGCAAGTATTTCAGAGCCGGGCGCCTGCAGGAAGGTCCCGGTGGGGAGGGCAGGTGCTCCCCTGGTTGTGCTGCTTCTGCATTGTCCCCGGCACGCGTGCGGAGCGTCTGGGAGCGGGCGGTGGGAGCGGGTCTGCCCCGGAGCCCTGCGCCGCCTGAGGGTGGCTGTGTGTTTTTCGGAGTGTCTCTAACGTTTCTGCCCTTGCTGCCACATGAAGAAATCGTGTCCCCGTCCGACGACTGGTGAGGGCCAGGCTGGCAGAGTTTCCTCCGCAGATGCTTTGGCCGGTGGATGTCTGGCACCGTGTTCCTTTGCAAATATCTACATAATTAAAGCCGACCGGGATCCCCCAGGCTGGGGTGCAGCATGGAGGAAGAAGAGGGCGTGCAGCTCTGCACAGCTCTGTGCAGCCCGTGCCTCTCTGACTTTTCTGGGAGCCTTGGTCAGCTCCGACGAGTGACTGCTCACAGTCGCAGCCTGGATATACTCCAGCTCCTCCGGAACCTGTTCCATGCCACTATTTAGTTTATTAGGAGATGAAACATGTTTGGCCAGCTTGTTGTGCAGAAAAAATCAGATGCATTTCCCGGTGTGCAACAAACAACTAATTACACACTCAAGAGGAACAATGATTATTCATTCCAGTTGCACAAGCCTGGGTGCTCAGTGGTATTCCACAAATCAAGCACACCGACTCTCAAAACTTTTTACTATTATACATTCCAGTGCTAGGGAAACTCCCCAGTCTCCCCAGTCTGGCAGTCACACTGCCAGTGCCGGATTTTCGCAGCTGGGACCGAAGCCCCTTCACAGCGGGCGGCCGCAGTGCCGCAGCTGACGCCCCCAGCCCTCCACTCACAGTCAGACCGGGTTGGTTACCTTGCTGCTTCCACCCCAGGTTTCCCATGAAAGAGTCTCAGACCTCTCGTTCCTCAAAGCCATTTATGCACGGCGCACCTACACAGAAACAGCTCCTGCTGATGCCTCTGGGGAGGGACCCCCAAAAAAGGAACCCCGGGGAATTTTACACCCTCACTGTCTACCCGGGTGCAAGTGTAGCTCTTCCCCTGCAGTCGGCTCCTGCCACCCCCTCCGTGTCAATTCACCTTGCTGGCATCACCCATCTTCCTCTCTTTTCTTACCTAAATGTCTGCAATTGCCAGCCTGTGCTGTGTCTCCAGTGTCCATTCACCCTGGCTGGTTTCAGCGGGCTTTGTGCCCTTTGTTAATCAATCACAGTGTTGGCAGTTCACGGCCTCTTGTCTCTCTCTGGGCTCCCACCCAGAGCTCAACCTGCATCTCGAATTCAGCTTGCAAACACAGCTGCCTGCACCAGATGTATCCCTCAACATTAACAAACACAGGCATTAATGTTCATGGGCTACAAGGGACATAGTTCTCTTATTAATTAGTATTCTATTTTCTATCGGTTAGTGATTCTCTCAGTTCTTATGCTAGTTAGTCTACAGCCTCAGTCTTCATTTTCTTTTTGACAAGGTGGGCCATGAATCAGTCTGTCATGATTTCTCCCTGCTGGAATTCTTTTTACCCAGAGTCAGTTTCAGCACAGTTGCTGAGTTGGCTTTATTAGTTTCTTCCTTATCTTAGGAGTTCTGCCATATGTTCTTGTGGCCTTAAAGTCCTGCATTCTTTGTGTCTACCTACTATCAATAGAACATCCTTCTTCCAACCCAACCTTTGTTAACCTCCCCCTAGGTATGAGATCATTGAAGCTTAGCAAGGCAATTCCGCCAACAAGTAATTTATCTTTCCAACACCTGGACATACCTAAGGGCTTGTTAGCTGCTTTCTGTTTCATGGATTAAGTCTCCTTTCTGGTTGATTAGGGGTGCTAGTGCCTAATTGGGTGGAGTCGTTCCACACCTCTCTTACGTTGCAAACCTATTACTGCACTCCATTGGCATTTATGGGGTAAAATCCAAACATATGTTCAGACAGATTTCTTATCTCAGACCTCCAGCTTTCTGCTCACTTGCTCTTTTTTAGTCAACTCCACGGTCCCATCTGAACTGGAGGGGTAGGAGGCTGTTCAGTTTTCCATAAAGAGTTTTAATCCACACACAGACAGCCCCCCACCCACTACCCCCACCTCAAACGCTGATGCGGTGGGTGTGAAAGTGGGAGTGAAATTCCCATTGTCTCTCTGCTCAGATTTTCAACGGCATTACAAAAGGAAAGCTTTTCCTGGGAAGTGCAGCTCTTTCGAGACTCCCTTGGATGCATTCCTCCGGAATACTTACAGATTGACGTTCACAGTCGTGGTGGACATTCAAGCCCACTTCTCACTTCAGTGAGAGTCTATTACTCCGCGGAAACCAGAGCTGTGTGGGGCACCCGACTGAATCTCCCTCCAACACTCCCTGCCTGGAAGAGCCCCTGCAATTAGCTGTAGCAATGCTAATGCACTGCCCTGTCCTCCTTAGACCCGGCTAAGGGCAAAAGCAGGGTAGAAAGAGGCTGAGCCCACCTGTTATCTCTTCCATTTATATCTCAGCAGTCCTGGCCCCCTCAAAGAGAGATTCACATAAAAATGAGTTATTGAAGGCATCAAGCAACTATTCTGCAATAGCAGCATTTTAAAAATAATTCTGTATTTGTTCCGTTTAATGTTAGCGTTCCTTAATGTTACTGTTCAGCAAAAGCACTGCTTAGTGCTACTACACACAGTTTCTAGGTGTTTATTTTGGTAAGACTCACCTGCTGGATTCTTCAAACTGCTACAAAATGAGGTTAAAAACAGACACCTACAGGAAACAGCATATGGCTTATCTCAGCTTTTCCAGCTGCTCCACTAACCTCACTAAAGATTCATCTAGTCAGGTATACAAAAGTACTATTTCCTTGTAAATCCATGTGTAAATAAGTAATCAACAATTAACTACATAAAAACTTAACAACTGATTCTTTCCCACCACTAACTTTGAAACAAAGGTATAGAACTGAATTCGCCCTGGGGAATTTTGTGCTTTACAGATCCAAATCGTTGTAGAAAGCCAAGGAGACACAAAAATTGAGCATGTTAGGAGGCAAGCGATAACAGTAGCACCAGCACTGTTGGTGTTTTGTTGCATAAAGATTGTCAGGACCAGGAGCCAAAGGCATTACTTTGAATTCTGGAATCTTCAAAGACTGGCGGGGACCCAGGGCCTACTGGAAGTAGTTTTCTGGTAGAATCAAAGAAGTGCCTTCTTGAAGACCTGAGGTCAGTTCCTACTCTGAAAATCACAAATCAAAATAACTGGAGGGAAAATCACTTGCCAGTTTTGTGGCCTCTGGATGTGGGATGCCCACAGCCCCCAGTGCTGCCCATCAGAGCTGCCAGGTGTCACCTACCACAGCTGAACCCGAGCGGAAGGCACTGGTTACAACTCCCACCCCATGAACTGGTTTACTTTACAAGACAAGTAATTCTGAGTATTTGCATGCAGCATTTTAAAAGAAAGCAGGTCAGCAAGATCCGAGTTATGACAAGCCTCTTCTGTGATACTACTAAAGGAAAAAAACATGAGCTGAACATTTCTTCTGCTGCAGATTTCCTGTAGTGTGTAAGGGGAAAGGTCTTGTTAAATAGCAGATGTACTAAAGGTAACCTGAGATCTGGATCCCATGCACAGTGTAGCAGGAAATCTAATGCAGCAGTGGATATCAGCAGAATTTAAGTAACTTACTAGGTCAAAAAGATACAGTGCCCTTCCAGTCGCCATCCTCCTCTTCACCCTTTTTATTTTACTGTGTTTGAATGCAGAAATGTACTCGATGACATCACAGATGGATCCTAAGTCAAGTCACTGCCTTTCAGCACCAAGTCTGTGGCCCAGATTTCCCATGTTCTTGTCTCCCTAAAACCATATCCATGAAGTCGAAAGTACCCAAGCACTTCCCCACCTCTGGGAGCCCAGGCTGGGATTCAGCCCATTTGGGGTAAAGACATTAAGTCCTGCACACACCATGTGTGTCTTTAATACCTAATATTTATAAAATGCAAGTTATTTTCTTGTATTTTGTGGTGTTCTAAATTCTTAGGGTATTACTTCCACGATTAAGTACTATTTCAAGAAGTAACACAATGCATCTGTAGGCAATTATATAAAAATTCAAATGTTAAGCCACAATTCTTGAACAAAGTACAAGAAACTTGGATATTCTAAAATAACTCACATCAAAAAAGTGGTGTGTTCTACTTCATTTTCATCCTGTCACCCAGGGATTATATAAATCATCCTTGATACTCAATAGTCAGGGATAACAGTAATAATTCCCAATGAAACCATAACTTCCTTTTTATTGAAGAAATTGATACAGTAAGCCACACAGAAGCTCATTTATACTTGGTTTTTATATATTTATACTTCAAGTATACCTGGGTATACATTAGTTAGGAAAAAACCCCAGTGAATAAGAGTAATTTAGAATATTAGGTATCTATGTCAGCCTTGTAGTTCAAAAATTTGTAATTGTTTATAAATTTCAAACAATTAACTTTGTCAACTTTATTGCAATAAATGGATGACTTGCACAAGAAACAACAAAAGTGCACAGTTAACACTGTGCATTCCAAAAGTATACTCTTGCTGGCATAAGCAAGAGGTGAAAAATTACCCACAGAAGCATTTTAAACTTAAAATAAACCCAAAGGATTCTGTTAAATTGTGGAGCAATCAACTCGGTAACATATGAACACACTGTTTTCCACAGAAAACAAAGCAAGGCTTCATCTGACAGACAACAAAATTTGACCAGAGTCTAAAGTTGTAGAAACCATCTGCAAATTGCTGACCCTTAGATCACATCCCACAGCAGAGAGGCAGGGAGGGCTCAGTCTCTGTGTGTGATGTGCAGACTCTGCATCCACTCCAGTGCCTGGCTGTTCCCAGGTACTTCCCGTTCTGAGCAGCTTGGTTGGTGTTAAAGGACAAGTGGACTTTTGACCGAAACACAACCCATCTGCTGTTCTGGGGGTGGGACACTGCAGAAAACTGCCCAGGAACCACACTGTCTTTTCAGTGAGCATGAGGTCAGCCCCATTTTTAGCAGTGATTTGAATACACTGCTCCATGGGACACAGGCAGATATTCCCCTGCTGCAGTTTAGGAGCGACTCCTGCTGCTGAAAAAGGCTACTGAGAAGGCAAACTAATTTCATAAATAATTTTCAATATGAAACTTTTCTCTCTTAGGGTTCTTAACACCACCAGTAGAGAGCAGCAGAGTAGGAACGGGGACATGAATACACAGAAACAGTTCAGCTGCAGCATTCTTGCAGATGTGTAATAAACTACTGATCCAAAACAATGATTTTGCCAGAACAGTTATGAGTGATGAGTAAGTAAATCCTGGCTTCTATATCAATTTACCAATTCAACATCAGTTTGCAGACAAGATGGTAAATTGGTGTCAGATGGAATTCCAAGGAATTGAGTTATATTAAGAATTAATCAAGATGAAGAGAAGCCTAGTGGCTTCACTGACAAAACATGTCAGCATTTGCCAGCAAGAAACCACCTGCTGCTATTAAGAGATCTCTTTGAAAATGTTATTGTCTTTCAAGACAAATTTGGTTTTAAGTCATTGGAAGTTAACTGGCTAATATACAACTAGTATTCAGATTTTCCCTTGTGTAATTGCTTACTAGAAGCCAAAGATAAAAAAACATAACACAAACAAAAATTCTTGGAGAACATTGTAAAAAGCAACAATGTATTACACAAACAGTACTTTAACATCTGTGCTGGAAGCAGTGTCTATAGGATATCAACTCCCCTTTCTGCTTTTTCAGCTTCAGTTTGAGTCAAGGCTAAGAGATGTTTGCAGTGGAAGAAAATGGAAGTCTTCAGCTTTCTTATTTCAGAGTTTATAAAAAATAAAGACAATATTAACTCTATCAAAATTTACAGCTTTCATTTAGTTTTGTAAATATATAAAATATTTTATATAACCAAAAATATATTACAAATGCCAGCACACAGTTGTATGAACCTACAGTTCTGCTTCAGTGATGTTCTCATCAGGGCAACAATAGTATTCCACAAAACAGATCTGTCCATCTTCATTCCTAATCATATACTGCAGTGAAAGAAATCCTTGAGCGTCTGTTCTAATGGACACTTTACAAGACAAAGCCAGCGCCTTTGTGGATGGTTTAAGCAAAGAAATCTTGTACCTGCAGGAGAAAAAACAGTAATATGAAAAAAAATACACCGTGCAAAGAAGAGCTGAAACATTAGTCACAAATATAGACTCAGAATAAACAAAAAACAATTATGAACACGCTTATTTGGTTTTTACCTAGTAACAACATTAAACTGTCATTGTCAGCACTTAGCTTTTTGATTACAGACACAGACTTTCATCAGATGGGAGTATTTTTGCCCCCCATACTAATAAAATAAATGTTATAGTAATGCAAAAACAGTTTTTAAACTTCCCATCAAGAAAGCATGACCTGGCATAGAGGGCATCAGTCACAGACTTTCTAACCTGTTTGTCTGGGTCTGGTTACAGTGGAATGCTTCCATCAAATCAGAGTCCCTAGGGTAGTCTAGATGTGCACTTCCAGCATTTCCAAAAGTGGATAACCTGGAAGACAAAAAGCACCATCTCAAAACACCTGTAAAAACTCATCAAAATGAGTCGTTGTACAGATCTCATGACTGTTTCACAAAACACTGCTGTTTGTTTCACCTTATTTAATCAAAAATGCTGAACTGTCCACACCAGTGTCACATTTACCAGGTTGTCAAAACACTCATTACTATGTTAATTAGAATACATGCTGTGATTTGCTATATGCATTATAATTCTTCATGAAATGAACCAGTATTTCAAAATAGTTCCCCTCTCTCCACTGTGAAAACTTCCTCACCAAAGGAAGCCAAGCACGAACATTTGAGTTGAAAGCCGTTTCCAGTACCTGAAGTAGGGTTTGTCTGGAGACATGGTAATCTGCAGAACTTCACTGGTCATATCCAGTTCAGCAAATGCTTCCCGTAGTCCCTCCGACTGCAGGATAATTTTATTAACAACCTTTGTACTGCAGAAATCAAAATCTAACAACTCATCGGGTTCTTGAGTGTTGATTTTGCACACTGTTACTACTCCTCCTTCTTCCAGGAACAGCATCAGGGGATACCCATAACCACGATAACACATCCTAAGGGCCGTTGATGTTCCTGAAAAATAGAACATTCCACAGAGACCACATCTAGGACATCTGATCACTTTAGAAAACTCACATTTTTCTGGCACATGGGCCACAGATCAATTTGATTCACCAGGTTTGGTCAAGCCTCCATTATGTTACTGAAGCACACTTAGTGCTGCCTTATAGATACCCTCTGAAATGCTAATGGCTATGCAGTAAAATTATATTACTTGTGTGTAGACAACGCAAATGCAAATCATTTCACCCAACAGACAGGAAACACCAGCTCTGACAATGAAGACATGCTACAAATAGTTTAAAGGAATTGGAAAATGCTTATGGTACTCTGGCTCTCTCTGGCTCACATCATCTTTCCTGACAGCTCTTGTTACTTGTGCAACCCAAACTGAAGTTAACGCAGCTGAGCTTGTGCGCTTGTCCTGTTGCAGGTTATCACCACCTGAACCTCTGTTTTCCCAAAATCACAGTGCTCTTTAGTACACTCAATTTAGATCTTTAGGTCAGCCACAACCAAAACTGTAGAGGAACGAGGAGTTCAACACAGAGCTGCAAGGGTAGAATTGCCCAGAAAGCTGTCATGGTATCACTCCACTCCCCCTGAGTACACACCCTGCAGTGCCCACACAGCCTTTCGTGGATTCATGGAAAATACACCACACCTGGCAACGAGCTGGTTCCAAAAATGGTGAGGCAGTCCAGAAGAACAGACAAACTGATCCGGAACATCACTGATTCCTCCTGAACAGAAAATTCCTGAAAAATTTCTGCCTGTAAGTTAAAGCAAAGAGATGAAAAGTCAGGAGTTTCTGCAATTATTTTACAGTTTGCACTTCAGAGTTTCCCTTTCAGAAATCAGTGCAATACAAAGTAATTTCTACATGTAACACATTATCGATTATAGAAAAATCGGTCTTCATCCTCAAACCTAGGAAAACACAATCAGGCCACACTTGAAACAAAGTAGGATGGTATAAAAATGAAATCCTAAACACCTGTCTTTTATAGTTTAAGCACAAGCTACGAACGTTGAAGCCCAGAGCCTCTTACTTCTGGAGTTGGAAACATTCATGAAACTATACAATGTGCCACCCTTCTCCAGTAACAATACTTACTTTTTTTAATGCTCAGAGCATGAATAAATACTCCAAATACTATAAGTACGTAAGAACAGAACAGAACAGAACAGTGACTTCACCACTCTGAATCCTGCCCTTGACTAGCCTGATGGGGGTAAACTGCTCCATGCTATCCTGTTTGTCACTGGCACTCGCTGCTTTGTGGCAGCTACAAGAACAGAGTATCTCAGAAATAAAGCAGGGTGGCATGAGCTGCTTTTGGAAAAGTAATTTCATGTTTTCCTGGCAGCCCAGAGGGAAAACCCCATCCTTGTGGCTTTGGGATGAGCTATAAAAACACTTAAAGAGGGATACTACGAGCGCTTGCTTGTACAACTAAGCACAGCATGGCCAGAAGGAGCCGTGAGTTTGGCAGGCACCAATACATTAGATGAGGCCACAAACCCACTACACTGTCAGGTGTGCAGGGATGTACTGGGTGCAGGGTTTGGAATTCCAGCAGTATGGACACCCGTAAACACGGGCAGCCTCACCACGGCCCTTCCTGCACACCAGCTCAGACACCTCTGCCTTGGTTCCAGCAAAGTCTCCCCTTCTTCACAGGTGTTAACACATAGAATTGTTAGGGTTGGAAGGGACCTCTGGAGATCACCCAGTCCAACCCCCTGCCAAGGCAGGGTTACCTCGAGCAAGTGACACAGAACACATCCAGGCAGGGTTTGAATGTCTCCAGAGAGGGAAACTCCACGACCTCCCTGGCATTCTGTTCCAGTGCTCTGCCACTCTTATTGTAAAGAAGTTCTTCCTCATGTTGAGATAAAACTTCAGTGTTTTAGTTTATGCCCATTGCTCTCCTTCCTGTCACTGGTCACCACAGAAAGGAGTCTGGCACCACCTTCCAGGCACCCATCTTTGAAATATTTATATGCATTAATGAGATTCTCTCAGTCTGCTCTTCTCCAAACTAAACAAGCCCAGGTCCCGGAGGCTCTCCTCACAACAGATGCTCTAGACTTTTAATCATCTTTGTGGCCTCCGCTGGACCCCGTCCAGTGGCCCCTCGTCCTCCCGACGCTGCGACAGAGGCGGGAACCGGGGCCTGTGCAAGGTCTGTAGCAGCCGTGCCCTCGCCCTCGCCGGTGTCCCCGTACCTGGATGAAGGCGTTGGCCTGGATACACTTGGCATCCTCCACCGTCACGCGCAGCCCGCTGGCCGTGGCGAGGCAGGTGGCGTGGTCCTGGAAGTGCACGGCCCGCAGGAGGCTGGACAGGTGCCGGGCATTGTCCAGGCTGGCGCACAGCGCGTAGCCCTCGCCGCTGGCGGGCGGCTGCGCCGAGAACGGCATCGCCGGACAGCGAGAGCCCTGCGGCACCGGGAACGCAGCAGGCGGGAGCACAGGAAACGGAGCGCGGGCACAGGGAAAGGGAGCACCGCGAACGTGAGCGCAGGAAGTGAGATCACACCCTCGCCAGCACAGGAAACACGAGCACAGGAAACGTGACACGGGAAGTGGAGCGGGCGAGTAGCGAGCACGGCATGGCGTGGGGTCAGATGGCGGCCAAGAGAAAGCGTGGAGCGCTGGCCGCGGGCAAGGCGAAGCGCGCCAGGAGCGCCCCGAGCGCGGGCGAGGCGGCGCCGGAGAGCGGCCCGCGGGAGAGCAGCATCCCGCCGCAGGAATACAGCATCCCGCCGCCCGTGTCCCAGGTACCGCCGCTCGGCCCGGGGGGCCGGCCTCCCCGCGGCGCCGAGGCTCGGGCTGTCTGAGGGAACACGGCTGCTAAGCCAGGACAGAGAGGTTTATTCGTAATCTTTCATAATACCAGCACAAGTGAAAGTAAACGTGGCGGTGCGTTGTTTCCGTGAGAATACGCGAAAAGCGCTGTTCTGGTCGGTGTTGATAAGATATGTTATCTCAGTCTCAGAAGTATTTGGAAGCTCTGGGCAATTCTGTTGTATACAGAGGCTGTATGGAAACTGTGCCTGTTCTATTTAGGATTCATACGGAGAAGGTTTCGGTAATTGTTTGCTTGTAAGAAAAACGTAAATTACTGCGTGTAAACACAAAGATTTCGCAATATGCTTATCAACAGGAAAGCTGGGCTGTGTTCTGGGGCTGTCCCAGAGCAAATGAGCCCATTTTGCAGGAAAATAAGAGATGCACGTGGCTTTTTAGTAGTTGGGTGGGAGTGAAAGGCTGTGCCTGGGGCACACTGTGGATCCAGATGAGGACGGTTCCTCCTGTAAAAGCAGTGCCCCCCCTATTCTCTAGGGAAGTCTGCACTCTTGCTGAGAGTGTGGTTTTGTCTGGGCAGGCAGATAAAAACAAAGCTTGCTGTGTCTTTCTGTATTTACTGTCCAAATTTTAATTTTTGCTGTGTTATAACAGTATTAAGGGTAGAAGCTTCCCAGATAACTGTTGTGTCTTTCTTTCTAGGGCAAATGGAAAAACAAGGAGCGAGTGCTGATATTCTCCTCTCGTGGAATTAATTTCAGAACAAGACACCTAATGCAGGACTTAAGGACATTGATGCCTCACTCTAAAGCAGGTGGGGTTGAACATCATTCCTAACTTACGTTTTGAGAATACTTCTAAGCCAAGAGCTACTAACAACCTGTTCCTTTCTTTTTTTTAAATGTGGTACAGAAGAGTTTTGATGAAACTTGTATCTTAAACAAACACATTTTGACCCAACAAGTACAGCAATTGTTGTATCATAGTATTTTCTGTGAAGTGAATCCTATGGTGTCAGTCCTGAACCTGCACAGTTAGTTTTGTTGCTATGTTTATTTATTCCATAACATGACAAAAACAATTTGATAATTACCCTTTCATTTATAAACTGGTAAAATTTTTGCAAAAAAAAACCCTGACTGTTAAAAGAATCTCTTGTATCAAATTGGTTTTCCAGCCTTGTAAAGGTTGTTTTTGTCTTCCAGATACTAAAATGGACCGTAAAGACCAGTTATTTGTAATCAATGAGGTAATTCAGGATTTATCTTGGTGCTTCTTTATTTTATTTTATTTTCTATTGAAATTCAGTGTGCAAGGGAATGGGGCAAGCAAGTTCAAAGTGTAGCTTCATAGGTGAAAATTATTGATATCCAAAAAGCATTATGTTTAAACAGAAAGTTACTTTTGATTAATAAAACCAGAATGAAACTTTTAATTATGTACAGATTTTCATCATGAAGAAATACAGCATAATGTGTTTTTCTGTGTAGGTGAGAGGTGTAATACAGCTTAAACTTGAACAATGCAGGACACAAGTATGCAGCCAGCCCAAATGTCGTAGGACATTGATAGTTCTGAACCTAGAACCTATTGTCTCAGCTCCTGCTCTTGTGTTTGTATCCTGGAGAGCCTATCAGGTTGTTTGTAGCTTTAATGAAGTTATTACTCCTTGTAGTAAATACGTGAGATTTAAAAAAAAAAGCCAAACCAAAATTTGGGAATTGGTAGGTGTCATTTAATAAGACAAGGTCTTTGCTTTTGAACTTGCATTTTGGAGAGGGAAAAATATTAGAGATAAATGTGGAAAGTTTTCAAAAATGTCTTCAGGATGTTTGTAAGTAGCTAATTTGATGTGTCTTGTGTAGGTGTGTGAAATGAAAAACTGCAATAAATGCATCTTTTTTGAAGCCAAAAAGAAACAGGATCTCTACATGTGGTGAGGAAATGTTATGTTTTGTTACATTTCTGTTTATAGCTGTGAATGCTTCAGTTGTAGCTGGAGTTTCCTACTGTGTTAGTGAAGATGTATGAAATAGTCCTGCTTAGTTAAATTTGTTCTAATATTGCACTTCTATGGATAGTGCAAATTTACAATGCATGACCAGCTTTTGGAGACTGTTTGCAGAAGCATTTTACAAAATTATTTAGAAAAGAAGTGTTTATGAGCATGTTAAAGGAACTCAGTACAGCTATAAAAGAAACTAATGCAGGAATAACTGTTTGGGGTGTAGTGTGGAAATCCAGCATGTCTTCTGGCTGCTGTTAACATTTTTCTTTCTCTCTTCCCCACCACCTGTCCTCTGCAGGCTTTCAAACACACCACAGGGACCATCTGCTAAATTCTTGGTGCAGAATGGTAAGCTGGTGGACATTATTGTGTTTGTATTCTTGCTGTTCTGTCTGAAAAGTTTTCTATAAGCAATAACATTTTTTTAATCACCGTAGTTCACACACTGGCTGAATTGAAGATGACAGGAAATTGCCTAAGGGGTTCAAGACCCCTTTTGTCTTTTGATCCAGTAAGTATAGATATTTCATTTGGATATGTTTTTATTCTTTTTGTGTGACTATTGCATTTAGCCTTGTATGTAAAATAACATTTTTGTCTTTTGTAGATATTTGACCGGGAGCCACACTATGCCCTGCTAAAAGAATTGTTTATTCAGGTCAGTCTGTAGTTCTGGTGTTTCTTAACTGGAGATGTTTTTTGGCAACATACTTAAAAATCACAAGTGTTTTTTTTCAAGTAGCAGTTTTACACTTCTGAACTTTGAAAAGATCACAAAGGATTGGGATCATATTCTTAGCACAACTCAGACACTTGTTCTTATGTTTTGGGTTATGAAATGTAACCTGGGCTTGGGAACTTAGTAAATTAAAAGGAGTTTAAAATGAGCCATTTATGTTTGGCCTGTTAAATTGCAGATGTTCAGAAACCTTGCCTTTTATTGCAGATATTTGGTACACCACGGTACCACCCCAAAAGCCAGCCTTTTGTCGATCACGTTTTCACCTTTACCGTCACTGATGAAAGGATCTGGTTTCGCAATTACCAGGTGAGTGGTCTCTCTTAGCTCTTCAGAAGGAGGTCAGTGGACTAATTTCATATGAAAAACTCATTAATTAAAATAATATAAGAATCATTAATGTTATCAGGATATGTCAGCCCCTAGTGCTTGCAGATTCAGTGTCCTGAAATGACTTACTTCTCCCATCTCTCTGGAGAGATCTGGTTCTGAACTTGCATTCATTGAGTTGCAATTCTGTGAGGGATGTCTTGGTAGCAGGACATACTACCCAAGGCCTAAACTGTGCCTTAACCTAAATTGCTGCTTTGACCCAAAGTGGTCTAGAGCTTACTTTCTGTAGAAGGAATTCACAAATACTGAGTACTCCAAAAGCTTGCTTGAATTTCAAAGAACTGCTTTATGTACAGAACTGGGTTTATACAAATCTAGCTAATCAGGTACCTTATCTTGGATTTAAATACAGTTGTGTATTACCATATGCAAGATGCCTGCAAGGTCATATGCTTTGATTCAATCTGTGAGAAATGGAGAAAGTTTTCTTTTTATTGCAGATAATAGAAGAAGATGCATCTCTAGTAGAAATTGGGCCTCGTTTTGTCCTGAACCTCATAAAAATCTTCCAAGGTAGCTTCGGAGGACCAACTCTGTATGAAAATCCTCATTACCAGTCCCCAAATATGGTAAGCAGTTCTGTCTTTGTTTTCTCTTTTGTTTAGCAGCTAATTTGAAAACCAACCTTGCAGTCAGTCTGTGCAGGAGCATCAAGTATGCCTTTCCTGTGACCCTTTGTAGTGCCCTAAACTGGTGACAGTTTGAGACCAGAGTAGTTTTGTAATCATGAAATGAATGCAGAAATCATGTCACTGAAAACATGACGTTACACTGAGGGTCTTGACCATAAAGCAGAGAAATTAGCGTGTATTTTTTAATACTAGATTTCTTCCATCTTGCTTATTTGAAACATGACGAAATTTAAATTCTTATTTTTATAGCATCGCCGGCTGCTAAGATTGTCAGTGGCAGCTAAGTTTAGAGAGAAGCAGCAAGTGAAAGAAGTGCAAAAGATTAAGAAAAAAGGGACTAAGGTCCTTGTTGAGGAAGATCCTACCGAAGTGGTCTTTGAAACTCCAGGTGAAGAGAAGCCAGTGGAAATACAGCTTGTGAAACCAGAGTCAAAGCCAATTGTTAAAGATAAGAAGAAGCTACGCAAAATTCAGAGGAAAAAGCAAAAAAAGCTATTCAGAACTGAAGGATCTGCATAGATGTTACAAGGGATGAAACTTCATACAATATCAACCGAATATTGTAAATACTTTAATTTACATTGTACAGACAAGCATGTCTGAACTTCGCTTTTTAAGTAAACAAAACATACATTTCTTTATAAAGTTTGAGTTTGCATTCTTTTATTGCCTTCTGGGATTCTGGCTTTTGAGAAAGAACTTGGCATTCCATTCAGCCTGGCCCTAAACACTTCCAGGGATGGGTCATCCACAACTGCTCTGGACAACCTCTCGGGCTATTTATTTATAACCTTTAGTTCACGGTTCCTGACCTCATGACCTGGTTCTTCCACTGACTAGTTCAGTCTCCCTGTGCACTCCCCCAAACTTTCCTGTGTTTCAAAGTCTTGATCATGCCCTGTTGCTGTTTGATTCCTCTGTTTCAATTTCCAGCATCTTAATGCTGAAAAGACACAACTGGCTCAAGAGGAAGCTGACCTGTTAAGTTCTAAATATCACCCCACCCAGCAGGGCGAGGGAAATCCCATACAACTTCTGCAGCAAAGTGGTCTGTGTGCCATGTGATTGGAAGAAAGACTGGTGAAGATAGGCATGTGCTCAGTTCACATAGTCCAGGACATAGATGCAGTTGAGTTGGAAAGGACCCATATCAGTATCATTGAGTCCAACTTAAAACTCCTTGCAGGACTATGCAACACTAAGCTACATGACTAAGGTCATCATCCAGACTCTCTTTAACTCTTGACAGGCTTGGCGCCATGACCACTTCCTGGGAACTGACCACCCTCTGCATAAAGAACCTTGGTGTCCAACTGGAACTTCCCTGACACGCTGTTGTTTAACCCCAGCTGGCAACTCAGCCCCAAAGAGCTGTCTGCTCACTCTCCCTTGGTAGGGTGGGGAAGAGAATCAGAAGGGCAGAAGTGAAAGCTTGTGATTTGAGATAAATTGGTTTTTGTTTAGCAAAAACCAAAGCTTTTTGTAAAGCAAAAGCCATACACAGAAGCAAAACAAAACAAGGAATTTATTTACTATGTCCTGTGGGTAGGCAGGTATTCACCTGCCAGGAAAGCTGGGTTCCATCACATGTAACAGTGACTCAGGAAGACAAATGTGTCACTCTGAATATTCCCCTCTTCATCTTCCAGCTTTGTATGCTGAGCATGGTGTCATGTTGTGTAGGATAGCCCTGCAGTCAGCTGGGGTCTGCTGCCCTGGCTGTGCCCCCTCTCAGTTCCTTGTGCACCCCTCTGATGGGTGGCGTGAGAAGCAAAAAAGGCTATGAGTCTGAGCGCTGCTCAGCAATAATGCAAGCATTTCTGTTACTATCAACACAACATTTGTGTTTTCAGCACAAATCCAAAACACAGCTCCCTACCTGCTACTGTGATGAAAATTGACTATTCCAGCCCAAACCTCCTGTGACAAAGGTGTACATTAGAGAGAAGTCCCCCCTCAGTCTCCTCTCCAAGCTGAACAAGCCATGTGACCTCAGCTGCTCCCAAGTCTTGGCCTCCAGACCTCTCTCCATTCTAAGCTGCCCTCCTCCTGATACACTCCCTTCATAGGTTTTAGGTGACCCAAAACTGCCCTCAGCACTCGAAGCGAGGCCAGTGCAGTGCAGAGCAGGACAATCCCCTCTCTTGCCCAGCTGGCGATGCTGTGCCTGATGCCCTCCAGGACAGGGTTGGCCCTCCTGGCTGCCAGGGCACTGCTGGCTCATGTTCAACTTGCCATGTTTGGATTAAACACAGATCAGGACCTCCAGCTCTTGCTGTCTGATCCAAAGCTCTGTTCGTGTAGTGTGCACTGATACACACCCGACCTAGAGAAGGAAACCAACTTGGAGCAACCCTAAAATCTCTGAAGAGCACAGGTATAAAAAACAGCTACCTTGAGAATGTGTGCTGTGCTGGCTGTGCCTCTGAGCTCCTCAACACCCACAGAAATCAGAAATATCTATTTCAGAAATAGTGTGGCCAGCAGGCCTAGGGAATCTATTCTTCCTTGGTGCTCAGCACTAGTGAGGTCACACCTTGAGTCCTGTGTTCAGGTCTGGGCTTCTCATCTCAGGAAGGACTTTGAGGTGCGGGAGCAAGTTCAGAAAAGGGAAATGAAACTGTGAAGCACAACAAAGCCTGAAGCACAGGTCTTAAGAGAAGCAGGAGTATTTATCCTGGAAATGAGGAGGCTCAGGGGAGATCTCATTGCTCTCTTCAACTCCCTGAAAGGAAGGGGTGGCCAGGTTGGGGTCAGACGTTTCTCTGAGGCAACTGGCAATAGGACAAGAGGACACAGCCTTAAACCGTGCCACGGGACGTTAATGTTGGACATTAGGAGTAATTTCTTCATTAAAAGGGTGATTAGACATTGGAATGGGCTGGAGGTGTTTAAGAAAAGCCTGGATGTAGCACTCAGTGCCATGGTCTGGTTGACACGGTGGTGTTGGGTCACAGGTCAGACTCGAAGATCTCGGAGATCTTTTCCACCCTCATTGATTCTGCGAGTTCCAGCACAAGGTATCCGGTTAATCTAACACCGCGTGATCGCAGCGCCCGAACCCGGCCGCGGGTCCGGGAGAAGCGCTCCCAACGTGCTGCCAGCAGCCGGGTGACACCGCGCCGCAGGTCCCGCCCCTCCCGCCTCGCTCCTCCCGCTGCCGGCCTCGCCCCTCCTGGCGCGGGGCGGCGGTGCCCGGTGTCCCGGTGTCCCCGCCCCGCCGGCCGCCGCCGCCATCGCCATGAAGTGCCACTACGAGGTGCTGGGCGTGAGGCGCGACGCCGCCGAGGAGGAGCTGAAGCGG